>JALIZH010025244.1:0-20050 GCA_030522465.1 Rhipicephalus appendiculatus
CGAGTAGATAAATGAGAGCGACGTTCGGAGTTGATTATGAGTGAGTGCGAAGAAGCAAGGATGTTCCTTGTGAGTTTTTCAGGGTTCATGCAAAAGTTTTTTTCTTTGTTCGTTTACTTTTTTATTCGCATGTGTCCGGTGTGGACATGAGTAAGGAAAGTTCGTGTGTTTATGTGTATGTTTCGTTGGAATTGTGACCGCAAAGCGGTGTTATTAGTTCATCAGCGCAGTAGCACTAGTACGTGCGATCGCACACGTGAAATGTGAGTAGTGGTCCTGATACTCATGCAGCACGACAGGTATCTTTTCGTCTGCTCGAAGGAACTTGACGACTGGCTTTGGCGGCACAAAATTTTGGGGCCAAAAGATAGCGTGAAGCAAAAGGCTTTCGTTCATGAGTATGGGGCCTGGTTGAATTACAGCGGAATACTGACGCTGGCACACAAGTATGCCACGAAGGGCACATCACTGGGGAGTTGTTTTTCTTGAAAGCAGTTTAAGAGGAAGCTTATTCTCGTTTTGAGATTGGGAGCTTCAGCGAAAGCTCAGAGAAACGCTTCGATTGCTGCTTTGTGTTTTAGTTGTACTATTTAAGGAAGGTTGTTTTTTACATGATTATTTTGGACTCGATGTGTCTCAGTGCGGGCAGGGCACTCTCCTGTGCCTGTGGTTGTGTGTATGTATGCGTATTCCCAGGAAGACAGCAACGAGGAACGAGCGGGAGAGTCCATGGTTGGGCGTCATCGGCAAAGGACCGGAGGACGCAAATTCAAATCGACACTTCGGGCAACCTGTTCAGCTGGTCACCCTCAGGTCGAGTCTCCCGCCGGCGGACGAGCTGTTATGACCGGCGCCTGGGCCCGCGGAGGAGCGACGTTCCCTGTTCTACGAACAAGTCTCCGAGGGGCTGCTGGCCCTCTGACAGACGTTCAAACGCGTGTATTGTCCTTCCGAGCCGGGAAGTGAGGCGCCATGCAGTCCGACGCGCAAGGTGTTCGACTAGACGACCACAATGACTTTCGGTCGCGACATACTCTTTGAAGAGACGGCGGCGTCGCTGCGGATTACAACCCGTCCTGCTAATTGCGTGTCGGGCGGCGGACCTTTGATGCGCCACGTAGAACGGACATGGGACCCCTCATCCTGCAGCCTTCTCACGCCACCACCTTGGCGCCACTGGTGCAATGCTGTGGCAACACCCCTGTCAGGCACGTGGACCTGGGCGGCTGTGGGCGGCACCGTCGGAAGTGGCGTGTGTCGTGTGATTGGACAGCGCAATTTGTGCATGTTTCCCCCATCTAGGGATGTGGGGAAAAGTGACTCTTTATAATGAGCCCCCGTGGGCTCCAAGGAGATTCGAAAGATTCAGAAGATTCGGAGGATTCGGAGAGCTTCGACACGGGCCTTCGACGAGATCGTCACGATGTAGCGAAGTTTTCGTGATGTAGAGCGAAATGCTCGCCATGTAAATAATGTAATTAAACCTCAGTTCAGTTTCCCCTTCAGCCTCTTCATGCTGTCTCGGCATCTTCCTCCCGGGTCTCCGGTGCCTGCAAAGGCCGGTCGCAACGGCTGGGGCCAGCGGCGGGATACCACGACCTGTATCTCGAGCTGTGACACCCCGGGTCGCAACACCGTCGAGAGGCTGCGAAACTCTCGGTGCAGGCGAGTTCGCTGCTCCGTCGGGAATCCCCGGACTGTACGCAACCTTGACTCTTATTGCGACGTGCGCGCGCGCTGGCGTTGCGTCATAGAATTAACGTCAGCGCACCCAGAGAGGGCGTTGCTTTTATTTATCGCATACTTTCTCCCGAGCCTCCCCTTATTCTTTCTCTGGCTCCCAGGAATTCAACAAGTGGAGCGATACGGCGTGTGGCCGAGTGCCGTATCGCTCCTTCCGGAACTCCATTGTCTGCTAACGCCTTATCGTTTGCCTTTTTTATTTGTCGTTTTATCTTTTGCTTTCTTTACTGTGACCCGGCTCCGCCTCCATGATAACGTGAGAAGTGAAGGGTTTTTGCACAGATATCACTGTAAGAGGGAGCTTTGGGCACGTATGCCACTGCGAAATGCTTGCTCAAATGGACACTAAAAATAAATATTAAGTCAATTTATACAGATGAATTGTTCTTTGAGAAGAACAGTTTGTCACCATAGCTTTATTTTTAGAAGACGATACGAGGGTCAACGCTTGATGTTTGAATTTCGCGCCGAAATTCCAGCTCGTGAACGTCAAAGTGACGTCACGAATTTCAGCGTCCTCTTTGGCGTATTTTTTGGCCTCGTCGCTTCAATTAAACTATTTTGAAACGTGCTATGTTATGACTCTGGGTGCGTTGGGCCCCTTAGAACACAGTGTATATAATTTTATAGCGATAAAAGATTACGTAAGCCCCTAGCAGACCCGTCAATATCTGTGACGTCAAGGCAAAGTGCTGCGGGAACTTCAGTGCGGCGTCGCCACCTGTGATTTCTTTTTGCGCGTTCTCTCGCTTAACCTCTTTTCGCGGTAAGAACGGTGTTTTTGGTATCGTGAAAGAGGAGTTTACTGAGAATCGTTCGTTGAGTTTACTCGCATCTATTGTGGACCAAATAAAGTTGTTTCACTCACTCACTCACTCACTCACTCACTCACTCACTCACTCACTCACTCACTCACTCACTCACTCACTCACTCACTCACTCCACTCACTCACTCACTCACTCACTCACTCACTCACTCACTCGTGTCCCTTTAACCCCTTCAGGCGCAGCGTCCACATATGTGGACGCCACTTGTTTTTGCCTGTTCCTCAAACTAGTGGGAAAGAAAGGGCAAGATACATTGTGAATAGGAATAAGTGAACCTTCTGCATAGTCAACACGTCTTGACTTGACCCGAATGTGCTGCGTACGACTGCAGCCGATCACTTTGATGAAGGCACTGCGATGTATGATGGGTCACCGGACCTGCCGCGTTCTAGGACCAAGTTCATAAGTATTATTTTTCTTTGCTCAAAATGAACATAGCCAAAAACGAACTGCGTGTGCATTTTGAGCCTAAGATTATCTTCTTTTTGCGTAAAAAATCGGACGTGACTGGCTGCAGAATAATTAAATATTTAATTATACACTAATTAGAATTAATTAGGAAAGCTCGCAATAAACAACGTATTTCTCAAATTTCTTTCCTGGAATGTAATAACGAGTGCCTTGGAATTATGTTGTGCAGAATTCAGACATTCCCGGACAGTGCATCATAATGTGCGCCTGAAGGGGTTAAAGGAGTACTGACGCGATTTTTAGACGCCGTAAAAGGGGTGTTTTTCGTTTCCTTGGTGTGCAGCGTTAAAGCTATCCACGCACCGGAGTCGGACAACACGCATAAATTATATTACTCTGATTTTAAACTTTTGCGTCACTGAGCCAGCTTCACCGCAATGGACATTATCCCGACGAGTGAACACAATTCTACTGGGTTTGCGAACTCTGCGTCCTGCGTGCAGCCTAAATCGTAGAAACCACTGTCGGGGTCAATTCTTATACCGCCGTATCTCCTTAACTGCTGTACTCATTTGACTGTATACGGGTATTTCATTTATGGTCAGAGAGAAGAAATGGTAGAGAGGAAAGGCAGGGAGGTTAACCAGTCCTGGATGACCGGTTTGCTACCCTACACGTGGGAACGGGATGGGGGGAAGTTGAAAGAGGGAGAAGAAAGAGTGGAAGGAGAAAGAAAGATAGCACAACACAACACACACACACACACGCAGTCGGTCACAATCCATCACTCTCGGCGTGGTACACGTGATCACTGTCACAGCCGTTTGTCCAAGTCCGTTTTTCTCAGAAACCGCAGTAGTTCCTTGGTCGCCTTCATCTGCGATGTCCTCTGTCTACGACAAGCAAGAATAGATTCAACAGATATTTGTCCATGGTCCATGTGCGCTAGAACGGATGCCAGTGATTGTCTCTGAACATTATAGACAGGACAGTCACACAGGATGGGGCGTAGTGTCTCCCAATGGCAATTTAATCTCTTTCGCTCCTTTCCTAATTCATTTTGCCTAGCATCTCAGGACCTGAATTCGGTTGTCTGTCTGTCTGTCTGTCTGTCTGTCTGTCTGTCTGTCTGTCTGTCTGTCTGTCTGTCTGTGGGCAGAAACTAGTGACGGAATCTGTAAACATTTTCAAAATACTTCCAACTAACATCACGTTCTGGTAAGTCGGCCGATCTCTTGCGGTTTAACGGCCATAACAGCCGTATATAAACGACAGCAGCAACGCCAGTCGGTTTCGCTCGCACGACAGGATACCTCGTCTCCTGATAAGAAACGTCGTCGCCGCCGCCACCGCCGCCGCTGCAAGCGGATAAGAAGCGTATGCAAATGACGCGTACTCACACAAGTGGTCGTGTGATAGAAAAAAAAATCACGCCATATCCACGAAGTGAATCATGCTGAGTGGGCGAAGCTCGATCATTTTCATCCATGGCAGAAAGAGAATGTGTGGTCTGGAACGCGCTTATACTTCATGGTCATCAGCGTCATCGTCATCGTTATCACGTGTAGTGGGTACAATCCACTATACTGGAACGCGCTTATACTTCATCGTTATCACGTGTAGTGGGTACATTCCACTATACTGCGCCATCGTCATCTTTATTACGTGTAGTGGGTACATTCCACTATACTGGAACGCGCTTATACTTCATCGTTATCACGTGTAGTGGGTACATTCCACTATACTGCGTCATCGTCATCTTTATCACGTGGAGTGGGTACATTCCACTACACGTGGCTACCTACCTACGTATTTAATACTACTACTACTACTACAACAACTACAGAGGAGGGACAGACCCACACCCTAAGGAGCTTCGCCCCTAAAAAGGAAGAGAACTGTGCAGTACCGTAACTGTCTTTCTCTCGAGGGAGGTTGCCTCAACAGCGCTGCACGGGGATGAGAAGTGTGGAGAAAAAGAAACGAGAAGTATGGAGGGAGAAAAAAAAAAGGCACTCTCGCCGCCGCCCGAAGGCTCGCATTGCCGCGCGCCGCGAGCAGCCGGCCGGAAAAGCCGCCGAGAAGGCCGTAAGAAAATAAAGATGCGCCCTCTTATAGAGAGCGGTAGCCTTTTAGGGGAGCGAATGCGTGCGCGTGCAGAAACGAGTCTGTCGTGTTTCCGTTGAAAAAGAGTTGCAACAGTTCAGTTACCAGTAGTGAGAACGGTATATATAACGGAGCCGTCGAGTTCCAGGCATTTAGTCCGCTGCCGTCGTCGAGCGTGCCTATCGCTGCTCTCGGCATTACTTCAGCTCGCAGTGATGTAGGGCTCGTTATCTATTCGCCGAGATAGAAAGGCGCGTACGCCAGTTGCTTTGCACGTAGTATGCAGGAGGCTTTCTGCGATGAAGGAAGACGGCGAATCTAGCTTTACGAAGCCCTCTCCGTCGGGTCGGTACGAGCTGTATCCCGTAGATATAGTCTACCACAATAACCGCAAAAGTGGAGAATATTGTGTCCACGTCTTCACCAAGCAAGTCGGCGTGGATCTGGACTCGTCCGACCGGGGAAGACTCGTTGTAGTCGAAGTGAGAGGATGGATGCCATACATGTTTCTCAAGGTCAAGGACGACGACGTCGAGAAGATGAAAACAACAGTTTCCGAGTTTCTTAAACAAGCACGCGCCAAGGTTGGTTTTTGCACCAAGTTCACACACGATATTGACTCGTCGAGTGACTTGAAGTTCATCGACGGATATGGTTACCGCCCGGACGACGCCAAGGAACGGTTCATCAAAGTGTCCGTTAGCGATCCAAGTGTGTATAAAAAGTTTGCAGAGGTCGTACCGTACGAAGTGTACATGGCCCAGGTGGACCATGTTTGCCAGTTTAAAATTGACGTTGGACTTGCACATCCCAACAAGCTCCTCTCCTTGGTGCCCAAAATCATGTCCTATGATGGGCCAAACGGAAGTCTACGCTTGAGGACATCGGTTCAAGACCTCGTGGTGATCGACAACGACGGTAAGAAGACACCCGCGTTGAAAGCCATGAGCATAGCCATCAAGTGCATTTCCGAGTCTGGTGGATTTCCCAAGGCCGACAACGTGGGCGACAGGATTATTCTGATCGCCTCGGTTACCACTTCGGACGTGTTGTGCGCGAAACGCGATGGCGGGCACTTTGAGAAACGCGTCTTTGTTGTTGGCTCCTGTGACTGCGTGGGAGACGCGGAAGTCAGCTGTTACTACAGCGAGCCCAGCATGCTGGAGAAGTTTCTGGAATACGTTGTGTCGACCGATCCTGATATAATCACAGGCTACAAGGTGAGAACTTTTGATTGGCCCTATATTCTGGATAGGTTCCGTCGCTTTGGGCTGTGGCCCGGTTTTTCACGGCGCCGTTACGGCGGGAACTGGTCTCACTACTCACGCGAAGGCAAGGATTTCGTATCTTCGCACGACCGCATTCTGGTCGACATGTGTCACGTCGTCACGACCGAACGAAATCTCAGGTCGGACAGCTTGCACAGTGTCGTTGAGGAGTTTCTGCCGGACGATGCGCCGTTAGATGACCTCAGGTGGGACAAGATCAAAGAACTCCACGAGGACACATCTGCCACAAGAGCTGAAATAGCTAGATGCTGCGTGACGCACGCCCTCATTCCACTGAAGCTCATGATCAAGTTCAACACGGCCATGTCTATACTGGAGCTGTCTAACATAACTGGCGTCCCAATGCGGTACATATACGACCGGGGCCAACAGGTGCGCGTCATGACCCTTATCGCCAGAGAGGCCTACCCTCGTCGAATGTTAATGCCAACACCGAAAAAGAAAGAAGGCACCACTAAACAGCGAGACAGCTTAAATGACGGTCATGAGGGCTCTAGCACCGGCAGTGGTGATAATGAAGCCGAAGCAGCCGAAGCGACCCTTGTCGCCAAGGAGGCCTACGTTCGTCCCATGTTATTCCCAGGAAAGGAGGAAGCCGAGACTGAGGGGCGAGAAAGTGACAGTGGCAATGACAGTGACAATCACAGTGACAATGATAGTGACGACGACAGTGACAATGATAGTGACAACGACAGTGACAATGATAGTGACAACGACAGTGACAATGACAGTGACTCTAGAAACGACAGATGTGATGATAAAGAGGAAGGAATCGTTGGAAAATCTTCTTCTAGTAAGCCTAGGTATAAAGGGGCCACGGTGGTCAAACCAAAGATTAAATACTACGATGATCCGGTGTGCACGCTGGACTTCGCTTCCCTGTACCCGAGTATTATCATCGCGATGAACCTATGCTACTCTACTCTACGCCTGCAGCACTCAGAGGTTCAAACAAGTAAGCAAGCAAAGCGACAGAGAGTGGATGAGGGAAATGATAAAGAAGATGGTGATGATTATAAATACACTCAAGGGAGGCCTTCCCCTGTGGGCGATGAGTTCGAACCCGAGAGTGTCAGAAAGGGAATCTTGCCGACAGTCTTAGAGGGCCTGCTGGAATCGAGAAAGCAAGTGAAGGAGGAGATGAAAAAAATATAAAGACGATCCTTTCATTTGGTCTGTCCTCAACGAGCGCCAGTTAGCCATCAAAAAGTGCGCGAATTCAGTTTACGGTTTCACGGGCACCAAGGAAAATGCAAAGCTGCCCTGCATTGAAGTCGCTCGATCCGTGACGGCTTATGGCAGGACCCTGATGGCCAAGACCATTCACTACGTGGAGAAGTTCACCCAGCACAAAGTGATTTACGGCGACACCGATTCGGTGATGATTCACTGTGAAGGCAAAACGGTGGCCGCAGCCATGGACATGGGCAAAGAGCTGGCCGAGCGTATTTCATCTCAGTTCCCTGACCCCATACGATTGGAGTTTGAGAAAGTTTACAAACCTTACCTTCTCACGGGAACGAAGAGGTACGCAGGCGCCATGTACTCATCGAACCCTGAGTCGCATGACAAAATCGACATCAAGGGACTGGACACCGTTCGAAAAGACTGTACACCGTACGTGTCGCGAGTCACGAAGGAATGCATTCAACGCATCATCGAAGGGCACACCGAGGATGCCCTGAACATAGCCACGAAGGCTGTGGACGACCTGCTCTGGGGTCGCGTGGACATCTCAGAGCTGATCTTGTACAGGAAGTATACAAAGAAGAAGCCACGACGTTTGGTCGGTGTCACAAAAAAGAACACCAAGGGTGGCAAGTGTACGAAGAAGGTCTACACGAAGCCACCACATTTGGTCGTTGTCGAAAAAAGGAATTCCAGGGGTGGCAAACCACCCAAAGTGGGAGATCTGATTCCTTACGTCACATGCAAAGAATTGGTGAAGGACAAGGATGAACTCCGAAAGGAGGATGAAGCTCGGCCGAAAGAATTCAAGCGGAAAAAGGATTGCGAACGTAAAATCGCATACAAAGCCGAAGACCCGGATTACGTTACAGAGAAACACTTGCCCATTGACTACGCCTACTACGTGACCAAGAAATTAAGGAGGCCTCTACTTAAACTCTTTGGACCCGTACTGAGCGATGGGGATCATGATGTGCGTCATGATGAGGACACAGCTGCCAAAAAAATATGGCCCACAAAAAGACTGGAGTCTAAAACGGGAAGAGATGGTTACCTCTTACTTTTCGTCTGAAGCGAAATAAAGATAATATTTCTTTTCTGCTTTTCGAGAAACCCGTGGCGTCTCAATAAATTACTTGTATTACATTATAACTTTGCTCTTCTCAGGTCTCATCTGCTTTTCGGGATGGGAATCCTCCTCCTGGTAAAGCACTAAAATCAAGATACGCCATCAGAGAGCGGCTTTGTCCGTTTGTTTGTGTGCAAATACACTCCTAGTGCAAGTATGTGCCACACAATTTTTGCGAACCCGACTACTCGCCACTGGACCACTAAATGTGAAGTGGGGAAAACATTAACAGAAAACACAGATGAAGATCGGGCGCGAAACACCAGGCGCATGTATGGCAAGTAAGACCATACATAAGTAAGTAAGACCATAAACAGACCCGTCTGATTTGGCAGCAGCGGCAGCGCTGGAAGGCATCCGCCTAATCTTCTGTTATCCTGTTCTGCAGGCTTTCGTACATTGCTTGGCACCACAGCGACTGCGTGTGTGAATTCCCTGCCGTCCAGGATTTGGAACTCAAGTCATCGCAAGGGGGGCGGACAGTGCGCATTTCTGTCGAAGCAGCGCCACTAAACTGACGTCACACTACCGGATTACAAAAAGCCGTCATCGACAAGCGGGTTCCCATTTGGCAGCAGCGGCAGCGCTGGAAGGCATCCGCCTAATCTTCTGTTATCCTGTTCTGCAGGTCAGTCTCGGAAGATATTTTGTATGTTGATGTTTTAAGTATAACGCTGTTGCTGCTGCCCGAGTGTTTTAACTGCTGCGTGATTTCTTTGACACTTTTTCCCCGTTAGCGGATATCAACTGCTTGTATATTATGTCGAAAGCAATGGGGGGCATCGCAAAGGGAAAACCGCAGTGAAAATCGAGACTTCCGAACTGAAATGCGGGAGTTAAAAGATGCAGTGGGTTTTATGAGCCAGCAGTTCGAGCAATTCAAAAGCGCCCTTGAATCTGTTCGCGCAGAAAACAGAGAATTGAAGACAGAAAACGAATTTCTGCGAACCAGATGCCTGGAGCACGAAAAACTCATCAAAGATCTTGAAAACAGAGTGACTCAGTGCGACCAATACTCGCGCCGGTGCAACCTTGAAATCAAAGGGGTGATACAGAGCAAAAACGAGGACGTTGTCGCAGTTGTGTCCAAGTTGGGAGACGTTCTTTCGGAGCCCATATCACCCTCAGACATTGAAGCGTGCCATCGCGTGCCTACACGCAATGAAAACCAGAGCAACATAATTGTACAATTCAAGAATCGCCAAAAACGGGATCGCGTCCTTGAAAAAGCGAAGAGGAAACGTATAAGCAATAGTTACCTGGCCATGTTCAACGCAGATGGTCAAACTGCAGACAGTGGTTCTAACAGGCTAGACAAACGTACAGATAGCAGTCCAATATTTTTCAATGAGCATCTGTGTCCTAGTTTGAAGCGACTACTTTCTGCGGTTGTATCCAGGAAACGCCAATTCAAGTGGCGCTTCGTCTGGACGCGGAATGGGAGAATATTTGCACGTAATGACGCCGTCCAAATTTTTTCAGACGATGACCTCCCTAAAATAGCATGAACCTTACTTCTTTAGATATACTGAATAGCTATCTTTTTCTAGCAAGATGCTTTATCAGGAATTTGTCAAACCTTCATGTATCAAGTTTTGTAGCCAACACGCCCAGAACACTGTCACGGTGCTACACTTAAACGCGCGTTCACTAAACAACAAATACGACGAATTCACGTCATTTCTCGACAGCTTTCATTTTACATTCAATGTGGTTATGGTGACTGAGACGTGGTACAATGCGCTTAACAGGGCACCCTCACTAGGTGACTACCGACAGTATTCACTTAACCGGACAGATCGACGTGGTGGAGGTGTGGCTATATATGTTCGCAATACAGAGAGTTGCACGATATTAAACGAATTCACTGTACTCACGTCAGATTATGAGGCTGTGAGCTTGCAAGGCGATAGTGCTCTTTTTTTCTGTGATTTAGCGCCCTCCGTCAGCGGATATCGCAAAGTTTTTAGATTTTATTGATTCACTTTTAGAATTTGCCCCGTTTCATAGGTATCGTCTCGTCATTGGAGGTGATTTCAACATTAACATTTCCCCGCAAAACAAATCCTCGGATGAACTTTTAAATAAAATCGCTTCTTGCGGATTCACTAATATCATTACCACGCCCACTCGAGTATCGGCGACAACTTCAACTATTTTGGACCTTTTAATCACTAACATAGATACTTGCGTCACCGCTGCAGGTACAATCAGCTGCGATATCAGTGACCATTGTCCGGTATTCATAGCCTGCGTAGGTCCTACAAAAGCAAAGAAAGCGGCTTGTAACACGAAGTCTGTCTACCAGGCTATAACGCAGTCATCACTGGATCTATTTCGATCGAAAATAGAAGATACTAACTGGGAATTAGTTCTCGGCAGAAACTACTCCAGAAGCCGCATACGATACATTCATAAAGCTTTTCAGTGATCACTATAGCAGCTGCTTTCCTATGAAATCATTTAAGGCGGGAAAGCGCACACGGAAACCTTGGATTAATCAAGAACTAAAGCGTATGATCACAGAAAAACATAAGCTTCATGATTCATTTTTAAAAATACGGGACATCAATACGCTGGCAACCTTTAAAAAGCTACGGAACCGTTTAAATGCTTTACTGAAGAAAGCTAAAAGGGAATACTATGAAAATCTTTTCAAAACCGGGTCAAGTTGTCCACCTGATCGCATGTGGAGAATAATTAATTCCGTCCTGGGAACAAGCTCTGGAGCCAATGAAATGCAGGAAGTTGTCATTAACAATGAATCACTGTCAGGGACGGCTCTGACGGAACACTTCAGCGAACATTACGCGTCAGCAACAATCAGCCGCGCACGAGCTCCCACAGATAAGTTGTGCATACTTGAACGCAATATTCAGGAAACGGCATTTTTTCAGCCAACAGACTGCTCCGAGGTACATAAAGCCTTCACTTCATTAAAAAACAGTAAAGCTACTGACATCGACAACATCCAGGTGATACCCGTAAAATATGTCATCGACGTTATATGCCCGTGCTTGGTCCATATATTCAATCTCGCGATTACTTCAGGGACTTTCCCTAATAAAATGAAACGAGCCAAAGTGTCGGTTATATTTAAAGGCGGCGACAGAAACAACGCCGGGAACTACAGGCCTATATCAGTTTTGCCTATATTTTCCAAGGGCCTAGAAAATATAATTTTATGTCGACTGCATAGTTTTTTCTCAAAACACGAAATCATGTCTGAATGCCAACACGGTTTCACAAAGGGCAGGTCCACTGAGTCTGCGCTCCTGGCACAAAAAGAAATCATACTCAGAAACATGGAAGCGGGAAAGTTAACTCTTGGCATCTTCATTGATTACAGCAAAGCATTTGACTCACTCTATCATGACACACCTTTAACAAGAGAGAGAGAGAGAAATAATTTATTTACAGAAAGGCAGAGAGGTCGGCCTGAGCTATAGTCTGCTCTGGCCTGCTACTCTACACTGGGGAGGGGGGACAGGGGATCGAAAGAGTGATGAATGACGATGGTAAGACAGGGAGATGAGAATATAGTCCTGTTACGCTGGGGCAAATCTAAAGACGTGCATCCAGTCCAGTTGCTTGCAAGAATGTTACGACGGCTCCTATAACCACATTTGCGCTGCTGACGTCAGGCCAAGGACCTAACACTACCTCATCGGTTAATGCTCTACCAATATGTCCTCCAATCGAAGAGATCATTTTCTGTCGTTCTCTTGCGTACGCCGGACAGGTGCAAAATATATGCTCGAGTGTTCGAGTGTTCGAGAACAATATGGCATACGTGGTGTCGTTCACTCACTTTTACAGTCATATCTTTCCGATCGGGAACAGTGCGTAGTCATCAACGGTTCTGCGTCATCTTTTCGCCCATTACTAAGTGGCGTGCCCCAGGGAAGCATCTTGGGGCCCTTTTATTTAACGCATACGTGAATGATTTACCTTTTATTGACAAGTGTACAGATTTTGTTTTATACGCAGATGACACTAGCCTGTTTATTTCCTATGATACCGAATCAGACTTGTTTTCACAAGCGAATAATGTGCTGTCCAAAATGTTCGAGTGGTCCTTGTGTAACAGCCTACATATCAATGTGAAAAAATCAAAAGCTGTTGTTTTCGCTGCGAAAAACAGGTCTGTGTCTTGTGCCGATTTAAACATAGGTTCCCACTCGCTTGATGTGGTAGAGGAACACAAGATTTTAGGTGTTGTGTTTTCTAGACACATGACGTGGAACTCGCACATAGATCTTATTGTAAAGAAGTTGTCTGCTGCTCTCTCTGTTCTATTTAGATGCCGTCATATGTTCCCACCTCGTGTAATGTTCCAGCTTTATCATTCCCTTTTTCGATCGCATATAAGCTACTGCACCTTAGTGTGGGCTACAACTACAAAACGGAATATCAACAGACTGTTGCTACTCGAAAAAAAAAGCTATTCGTTGCGTCAACAATGTTCATTATTTACATCCCACAAAACCACTGTTTCAGGAAAACAAAATTATTAACGTCCAAAATCTTTACGCATACCGCCTCCTACATCAACTCCATTTTGCTGATAAGAAAACTCAACGCTTTCTAAAAGTTTTGTCAGCCCTCGTGGAACGACCCAGCACCCGCGTAACACGAGCACCCGAAAGATGGTTGATAAAGCGCCATAGAACAAATTACTATACTCAAACTCTGAGCTACAATGTACCCAAACAGTTAAATCAACTGCAGAAGTGCGTACATACAGGTACGTTTTTATCACGCAAGCATTTGCGTGATATCTTTCTGCTTGATAAATTTCAATTGTTTGCCTGAAGCCTGCAAATTTACGTTGTATCTATGCTTGCTACAATGTATTCATTACCTGCACACTTTGTTTTCGCTGCTTTTCTTCATATTCATTCTAGCAGTATAACATAACCTATTTCCTAGTGGTCATGTTATTCACACGCATTTTAGCCTGTTCGCCGTGCGCATGCATGTATTTATATGTATTTACCACCAAAGAAGCACGTGTTGTATTAGTGAAGCCTTGTTTGTATTGCGCATGTGTGTACTGCTGTTGCTGCCGGATTACGGCCCCCTGGCCTCGTCAAGCTGTATGTTTACAGCTTTCTTGCTAGGGTGGCCTTCAACATTGTACTTGTGCATGTTGTAAATAAAATTTGACTTGACTTTGACATTTGCATGAGACCATACAAACACCATGCATGCAGAGGGAAAAAGAAGCGTGTTGATCAAATGGAAAGCTTTGAAGGGGCATACTTTAAATTCAAGTTGTATAATAATAATATCTGGGGTTTTACGTCCCAAAACCACGGTATGATTATGAGAGACGCCGTAGTGGAGGGCTCCGGAAATTTTGACCATCTGGTGTTCTTTAACGTGCACTGACATCGCACAGTACACGGGCCTCTACCATTTCGCCTCCATCGAAATGCGACCGCCACGGCCGGGATCGAACCCGCGACCTTCGGGTCAGCAGCCGAGCACCGTAGCCACTGTTCCACCGAGGCGGACTAAATTCAAGTTGGACTTTGTGGACAGACCCGTCTGAATAATTGCAGTGTGTGCCATCTGCGACGATTTCGTGGCTTGTGTCGTGTGCTAAAGAAAGTGGCGAATCAAGTTCTTAGCGAGTGAGACGGGGGGGGGGGGGGGGGGGGGGGTGAAGGCGCAAGCTATCCTCGGCACCCCATGGGTGCATATATACAGGGCGCCCGAAGAAATGTGTCCAATATCCTCAAAAAATCAGCAAAATGCGATATTTGCTCACTGTTTTCACAATTCCTTTTTTCTTTAGCAATTTGCATCTTAAGATGGTTAAAGAGGTCATTAGGGACAGTAATTAAAAAAATTAAATTAACTATCTTTTTAATTGGGGAAGTTATGCGGTTATGTCAAATGGCAGAACTGGAATTCTTCATGCGGAAAACCCATCGCAGCTTTGAGATTTAGAAAAGGCGGCCTCAATAAATTATTGTGGCGTAATGAAATTCAAGTAAATTCAACGGCGAAACCGAAACCCAAGCACCGATGAGCGCGACAAGCAGACGACTAGAACGACGTCACTCTTCAAGACAACGATTACAGAGCTGCAGTTCCTCCCCTTCGTTAACGTATGTGCGTCATGCGTGCTACTACTGCAAGCGCAGCCCACACACCTACACAACGAAGTCGGTTGGTGGTTGATATAACGACGTTCACTCATTCTGGACGTCTCAGACGAATATGGCAATTGCGCTCTTCCACGTTTCGGTTTCGGTGTCGCCGCTGAATTTGGGAGTCTTTCATTACTTCGTAATTATTCGTAGAGGCCACGTTTTCGAAATCTCAAAGCTGAAATGGGTTCTTCGCATGAAGTACTTCAATTCTTCCATTTGACATAACCACCTAACTCCGCTAATTAAAAAGGTAATCAATTTAACTTTCTTAATTTCTATCCAAAATCATGTATTTAACCATGTTAAGATGCCTGCCGCTACAGAAAAAGCAATTATGAAGACAGTGAGAAAATATCGCATTTTCCTGATTTTTTCAAAATATTGGACACATTTCTCGAAACAGCCTGTACATGTATTGGTGCATTCCTAGGCAACCGAATACTATCTTTAGGGTTCTCGACATTAGTATATCTATTTAAAGCGACAATCCGAAAATATTTAAAATTCGTGTCAGAACTCCTTTAAAGGGACCAAAGAGAGAGAGAGAGAAAAAGCAAAGCTTTCACCACGTCGCTTCAAACCTTGAGACAGCGAAACTATTCTGAAGTCTACTCTGGTTGCTTCTAGGTTGTTGCTAGGCTTTAGCTAGGTGATGCTAGGTTGTTTCCTCGTTGATTCTCAGCGCACTGAGATGTCCGAGTTAAACCACGGACAATCACACACACGACACGAATGTCCAAACTACAGAGAGAGAAACTTGCGCTGAAACCGGGCGTCCGCAGCTCAGATCCATCTACGCGCACTTCGTCGTTCGCGTAGGGATTCCATCGCTTCGGGGTCTTCTCGCAGCCACCGCTGCCTTTTCCGTTCCCTAGTATTCTCTCGTTGTACGTATCGCTGCATCCAGGGTTGCCGTTGGTGGCTACTTTGCGCCAAATCGGCTGCTTTTGGACCCCGTTGGACCCCGTTGACGAAGATTTCCACTTGGACGCCATGGCTCTTTTTTAACCTTGTGGTTTTACTTATACAAAGTTCATTCATCAATAGTAAAGACTGTGTTGATAATTCCGCTTCTGTTGTATTTGCCTAGAAATTTGGCGATAATATCAACTGACATGGCTACTTTGGCTACTTTTGGCGCGAATTCTGGCGCCTTTTCATGTCCACGCAACGGCAACCCTGGCTGGATCACTCTGTACAGATGCTTAAGCGAAGCCGAAACGCGCAGCCGCGGAGTTTATCACTCGGTTAATTTCGACGGTTTATTAAAGCTTTTACTCAATTACAGGTTACGTCTATCTAGAAATATTAATTGGTATTGTCCGCCATTCTGTTACCTTCATTTTTAGCGGACCAGCGGTGAGTAGTGGAATTTGCCCAATTTCCGTGGCACATACCCTTTCATGATGATGATAGTTTTTCTGTACACATTTGTACACGACAAAGATTTTACGGCCAGTTTAAACAGCTTCGTTGTTAAATGACTTCTCTCGCTTTGAATGAAGGAAAGAAGTGTAAGTTTTAAGGGCTCGTTTGCTTTGTTAAACACAATATCAATGAGAACTAACAGACAATGATGCCAAGGAAAGTATAGGGGATGTCATTAGAAGTAATTGTAATGCAAATGTGAAGAAAGGAAAGTGGACGAAAAGATAACTTGCCACCGGCAGGGACCGAACCTGCGACCTTCGAATAACACGTCCGATGCTCTACCACTGAGCTACGGTGGCGGTCATCCCTCCGTCCACTTTATGGGGTATAGAGAGAGAGAGAGATGGGATGCGGAAAGACAGGGAGGTTAACCGGAAATCAAGTATCTGGTTGGCTACCCTGCACTGGGGAAGGGGTAAGGGGGACAGCTAATAGACAAGGGGCACGACGTAACTCTTCAGTGGTTACCAGGTCACTGCGGCATCACTGGTAATGAGCATGCCGACGACGCAGCTAAGAATGCTCATGAAAACGGCGAGATGGAACCTATTCCACTATCAAGAAGCGACGCAGCAGCAAAGATTAATATGCTCGCGCATGATGTCGCAAGGTCTATGTGGAACACGCCCGGTTTTCTCCACACCCGTCTTCACAGCCTGGATCCATGTCTACGACTTGAAATTCCATTCGGCCTACCCCGATCTGAGACGACCGTTCTCTGCCGCATGTGGCTTGGGGTGTCGTTTACGAACGCCTTTGCTTGCCGCATCGGATGGGCAGACAGTGCTGCATGTGAACATTGCGGCACTGATGAAACCATTGCACACGTTTTATGTCAGTGCCCTCAGTACAGCTCTCAGAGACAGTCCCTCGCAGCAGTGTTTGCGCGACTCGACGACGAACCTCTTTCTGAGAAGTCGATATTGAAATGCCGGGGAGATCGAGCTTCACGCCTGAAAGCGACGAAGGCGCTGTTGAAGTTCCTGCGAGCTACCCGCCTCGTTGAACGCTTGTGACACTCCTGTGTTTGTGTGTCTGTGTTTCTGCTTCCCTCCCTCTCTCATTCCTCTCTTCCTATGGGGTATATATGTGCATTTAAACGTGGGAGCGTCAGTCAGCGCCGCCTGTTGCCATTGCGGCGAGTGTGGAACACTCTTTTTTGCCTGTTTGGCGTAATAAGATCACGTACGACGTGACCAATTTAGTTACCAATATGCATATGCGAGTCTCCGACGCACCACAGCTGCATCCCCGCCAAGGCATGGTGTCCACTGCATGGACATATTTCAAAACTTGTTCTAAAAAATTATCTTCACTTCGCTAAGCCACAATATTTACAGCTCTTGTCTACGAATGCTTCTATGGCATGCATTCAATAAACATACCAAATCGCGATTTCATCTGTGTCATAAAAAAAAACGCGTGAAGAAGAACTTCACTTATCCGCCAAAGTAGGAGTATGGTGCCTAGAGTATATTCTAGGCACTATTAGAGTGTACTAGAACTTTTGAGTGGCGCGAACGGCTGCCTGGGCGCGGGCCTTTCAGCGTGGAAAGGTGCGGTGGCGCTGGCGTCGACCAATCTTCCCGGGCGGTTGGCTGGCAGCGCTCCCGCGTACGTGTTGGTACCTCTCCGTCGCGCCGATAGTGCGCCGCCCAGGGCGATCTCCCTCCTTTTTGTTCCCCTGTTATACCTCCTCCTTTTTCATAAACATGCGTGAGCAAAGATTTTTCGATATTATTATTATTATTATTGAAGTTGGTGCCTACCGCACTTCAGCTTGAAGCAGCGCAGCGCATTTTTACAATGTGCCGAGCACTTTTTTTTTATTTCGTACACGTTACACTTTCTTACGCGAAACGAGCTAGCCGGTACACATCGGAAGGCCAAAAAAAAGAAAAAAAAGGAAAGAATATGTTTCACACGGAAGGAAGAACTCTTGGCCCACTCCATGTAGAACACCACAACTGGAATGGAATAAGGGGCGCGTTGCTTCAGGTTTCGTTCACACATGACAGCATAAAAAAAAAGCGCTTTATTGACGTGGTCTGAATAACAGCAGAGTTTTTTCGAAGCTCCCTTTTATTTTAAAAGATTGGAATGCATTCATTATAGTAGCCCCTAAAAAAATGCAAACACGTTTCTACTGCACAAAAACGTCTTTAGTAACCCTTTTATTTTAAAAGATTGGAATGCATTCATTGTATTAGCAGCTACAAAAATGCAAACATGTTTCTACTGCAGAAAAACGTCTTTAGTAACACTCTAGTGGGTGATTTTGAGAGTTTAAAAATGCAACACGACTGCACAGCAAAGCAAAGTTGTAGCAGTACACTACTACTACTAATAATAATTGAGACCATAAAATTCAAGGTTTGCATATTTATACAATACAATGATAATAAAAAAGTTGTCAAAAGCATAAAACATTAGGGCCAGTACACAAAACATAACACAAAAAACTAAGCAGACTGAACGACAGAGCTAAGGTCATATTTAAAAAAATGTATTTAAATAAAATTGTGTTATGGTTGCAAAAGCACTTAAAGCGACACTAAAGTGGAACAGTAAATCGGTTTAGATCGATTAACCTTTCTCTTAGAACTCTTTAATGTTTTTAATTTCACCATGATAATTTTAGTCATACAGAAAGAAATCAAGGTCAAAGTATTTTTTAAATTTGTCAGAATCTCCACGCGTGGCATCACAGATTTCGAAGTATTTCTCGTAATCTGGTGACATTGCGTACTCAACAAAATTTAAGCTTGGTGTGTTGTCTATGGCACCCTTAAAGGTCAATGTGCTTGATGTTTGCTGATTAGGAACTACGTAGGGCCTAGTAGACGCCAACAAAATCTATGTTCGAGTCCGTGGAGCCGGAGTTTTCAGCGTCAAATATGCAGGCAGGTTGGGTAAAATCGTCGAGACTGCATCAGGGGCAAGCGTCGGCGTTCCCCTGGGAATTCGGACTTCAACACCATTGATAATATTGTTACGGGGAAGAAACGTGGTCTCTCAGAATAAAATGGGGTTCGAAGTGCAACTCACACACCGCACAATCGGCGTCAAGCGGCCTGTCAAGTCGATGGAGGTTCCGCTCCCAAAGAAGTCGTCGATCTTCATCCTTTCGGGCCTTAAAAAGGGATAACATGCGATTTTGTTGCACACGCGGATATCCCGTTGTGCAACCGGGCGCGTAACAATGGTTTAGACGCTGTTTTTTGGTCATTTTGCGAGCGAAAGCGAGATGCCGGTCATGCCGCACAGCCACGCAAAGCAAACCAAACAACCTAACTGGAAGATTGGTCGATGGCAGCGCCGCCGCTACTTTCCCCGCAAACGTGGACAGCTGCAAGCAAGGGGAGAGCGTGCCGGTCGCGCCACTCAAAAGTTCTAGTACACTCTAGCACTATAGTAGGAGTCTGCCATCTTGAACAAGAGTTCAGGAAAAAGCGCGGGACCCTGGCGCCATCTAATGCGGCGAATGAAAACTCTTTTGGTCCACTTTAGTTACCAATATGCGCATGCGCGTCCAAGAGGCACCACAGCTACTTCAAAAATTCCAAAAATTTGTCCACTGTAGTGGACAGCATGCAACAAATGGTTAACTAGAGGGGGACTCTGGCGCTGCGAGCGTTCAGCCACCATGGGAATGATGGGTAGGCGTGCGTCTAAATGTCGTACAGAGTCCGTACCTAGAGAGAGAATCTCTAGGGATTTTTCGATCTAGGGACTTGCGATGGTGGTGCCGTCGGTGCCGT
>JALIZH010025245.1:0-18040 GCA_030522465.1 Rhipicephalus appendiculatus
CTGTATGCCCAAGAAAGCAACATACACTGCGTGCCTGTTTGCTCCAGCAGTATCAAGCAATCGCAAAAAACCTCTGGCGCTGCCGAGGCTGAACCATTGCCAGAAGATCCGCTTATGACATTACAGAAGAGTGAGCAGAGTAGTCTCAGCATCCAGACAAAACAGCACAATTTTTATTATCAGCTTCAAACTTCTCCATATTTTCTTCTGCATAACAGGCTTTGTACGGAAAGTCTCTAAGCCAAACATACGTCTTGGTGAGCAGCGCAAACAGTGCTGTTTGTACGACGATGCACACACACATAAAAAACTTCAGCTCCGAAAGAAATTGCCAGCCGTACGCACGAAACCTCATAATTGTCTTCCACGCGCATGAGAGGCCTGCTTAACCCCCCACACGCGAAAAAATCTGGCACCCATTAGATGCAGAAACTCCACTGAAATTTAGAGCGTCTTTTACAAGGCGTTTAGGGTAAGATGAAAGTTCTGGAATAAAAACGCTTAGTACGGGCCCAAGCAGATTACGACTCCTTTTTTTGGTAAAAATATAGCACTTTAAGAACGCAAGTTGCAAATTAGTAGTAGATAATCAAATAATTAGAACTTAAAAATTATTCCGCACATATTATTCAGCTACTTGAATAATATTTTATTCAGCTACTTCACTTGACATTGCATTTCAGCTTGGATTTTTAATGCCCAATTTCTTTTTTCAGTGGTAAATTCAGTATCGAAGTTATGACATGGGCTGCCTCTAACATAGAACGTCTGTGTATGGAAGCATCAGGGCTGCAAAGATACGGATTCTCACAACAAACCTCAGGATGGGACAGGTTTAACGCAGAGCACAGAAAAGTGCAAAAAAGCCTTCGTTTGTGCTGTTTATTTATATTTTCAGTATTCGGGCTGCGACACTTGTAGGATCATGTATACCAATTTTAATGGTCGAATACTGTTCAACAATTTGAAAAAGTAGTGTCTTATCACGAAATATCACGAAAAGCCGTCAAACGACGTACCAATCATAACCATGTCAACTACTGCACTCCTACACTGCACGGTGGCTGGCATGAATTCATGTAAAAATGAATGATCCTTAGGCCGCAGCGTATGGCTTATTCCATAACATATTCTCTCAGAAACTTGTTTTTGTATGCAAGCGTTTAGATGTTATTAAGATAATGTTAAAGATAAAAAACTGAATGGTGAGCACTGGGGTCCAGAATTGGATTTGTAAATAAAAGTCACAGTTTCACCGCAAGGGTGAAGCAATGAATGCGATAGCAAAAAATTGTAATGTTATACGAAGTGAGCCTGACAGCTAACTCTTTTTGGATCCGATCTCACGCAACTCTAGAAAACACTTGTTTAAGAGAATTCTCTTCGCGTGGAGAGCGCAGCACTTAGAAGGGTACACCGGCCCCCCCGCTGTCGGCCGCCGAGAAGGGGGAGATAACGCGAGCGCCCGCGCTCGTAAAATCGAAGGTCGCTCGAGGGACCCCCCCCCTCGCGTCTTTTCACGCTTAAGAAACGACGGGCGGGGCCGGTTATATATATATATATATATACATATACGGCAAATGACGGCGGCGGCCAACGGCGGCGCCGACGGCGAAAAACCAGCCGAAAGTGTCCATATAATTGCTATCGCAATAAAAAACGATGGAATGGTATACATTGCACATGACAAGAGTATATAATTACGACAGTCACAGTTAACACACGAAGGAATGCTGTCAACATTTAAGGTACATTAAACACACCCTTAGCGTATAGCAAGCAGTAGAAAGGTGACCGGAGCGAGAAGGGTTCGTACCTGCAGCATGGGACACAGACATTAAAAGCCGGGCTGGTAACCTCAGTGGCGTTCGAGTCAGGCTCCTTCTTTGTGCACCTTAAACTCACGTAAGTGCATCCACTGCTGACGCCACCGCTGTACTCCAAGGCAATCCACGATATGCCACGTCAGCAGGGGTCCATCACGCCGAGTCCATCAGATGAAGAACATATTATGCCAACGGGCCTTAAGAGCCACGTTAAGAGCCACGAGTGGCGTCATGACCAATTCATAGGATGCGGAGACAACAACGAGGCTATTACAAGCGTCGCCGACTGCAAGGAATGATTGGTTCCCGCTGAAACTGGACGTTGTCGATGAACCATGCTGGCAGGAAAGAGCAATATGTGATATCGGGCCTGACGAAGTAGTTCGGCTTGAGCTCTCAGACTACATTAAAATGACATAAGAAGACTTAGCTCTATTTTGTAATTAACAGTGAAAAGCTTGTGGGTAGCGTGAGTTTGTACGAGGTTACTTGTTATGCTTATTTGTGTTTCGTAGTTTAGTGCTGGGGTATTTTTTTAATGTTGACGTTTCGTTCCTTAGCAGAAGACTTGTCTCTTAATCCTTGACTGAGCCAGCCCTTCGCAATTATGTCCTCTGTGTGCACTTTTCCACTGTACCAGAAAATCAACTTAAACTTTATCAGGAAATAACTTCCTGAAGAGAAGAACTTGCAGTCTCTTGTTGTGAAGCAATTAAGCTCTGACGAGCAGCGTAAACCGGAATTCAGATAAATGTAGCACTTAAACACAAGGATGGCTTTCGGAAACACAAGGATGGCAAAAAACAAGGATGGCTTTCGCATTCCATGATCTCGCGCAGCGTCAAAACTTGGTTAAACCGATGAAACTACTACGCCGCCCCTTGAAAAAGACGACCAGCCCCTTCGCATTTGAATACTCATTCTGGCATGCATCGCAATGCATCGCCGAAAATAGACGTTTGCGTTCGCTTATTGGTAAAGACGAAGTGCAGCCCCTGGACGCCATTAATCGCGCCTTGTAGCGAGTGCAGGCCTCACTCAGCGCACCCTCACTGGAGCAGGTGTCGCACATAATTTCTTGGAGTTAACGGAAGCTCTAGGGTGTATTAATTATTCCGTAATGGTTACGAGAGATTGGTGCTTTGTGGTGAAGATGTCGTTGGCCATATTTAGGAGTCACGTAGTTTTACCATTCAAGAACACCAAGACAAGGTTATAGTAAACTTCCCTACAGTGCAACTCCTAGAAAATATTTTTCTCGCCCTACATACTTGTTCTTCGCCCTCCTACAGACGTCCACGTTGTGTGTAATCAAGTGTATACAGAGTGCTTCTGTTCACGTAGCGTTGCAGGAAAGAATAGAGTGAATTAGACTAAAAGAAAAATAGATATAGAAGAAACTTAGATGTTGTTACCTATGGACATTCAGACATCACAAATGCTACCCCGTTTTTGCACGTTTGCTTATGGCTGCACAGAGTTTTAGTGATAAGTGGTACAGTCGCCCAAATCTTAAATTATCGTTCGCGAGCCACAGTCTTCTTTGCGTATCTTCGCTTTATGACTAAATTAAGTTCCACAAACGGTGAGGGCAAGTGCACGCCCACATACCACATGCCCACAAAACAATTTTTTTTGAACTTCGTTTCATCATGTGGCACTGACACACGGAAAAGTCGCCGCTGAGCACGATAGTTGATGATTTGCACGGACTGTACTACAGCATCGGTAGCCACAATCTTCTACCATGAATAATCATTGCTTCTACGAAATGCTTTTCAGCTGACAAGAGGAGTTCTTTGTATGGAATACGGGCTCTTCAGTCGCTGAAAGTCACATTTTAAGATGCCTTCATACATGACCCTACCTTCCTTGTGACATTTCAAAGCCGAAGCGTACGGTTAAGGCCTTAATGTAATCGCAAACGTCGAAAAGGTTGTGACAAATTAATCAATGCGATTTCGTTCTGTTGCATAAGGTCCCTTTGACGAATGAGTTAGAATACTTCTCTGAATTCTACTCTAAAGGTTACATGGTATTTCGAGGTGCGGTATAGCCTTTGAAACAGCATGATACTTCTTATGAGGACTAAAACTGCGCTAAAAACACAAAGACAAAGACGAGGAAAACAGGACACGCGCAGTTTGTCTTTGTATTTGTGGTTTTAGCGCAGTTTTAGTCCTCACTATGAATTTAAACCAACTAGCCCGACTCGGTGCTATACTTCTTATGTACACCTTTATGTGCGTTGAAAATTTAGAAACATGAAGTTGTTTTAGCAGCCATATCACCTAAGTGTTATAATATGTCTGCAGCAATCTCTATTATTTATTTCATACATGAGGTGCAACTATGTAAAAGCCAGTGAGACCTTTTACCTTTTACAGCAAATGCGTTCGCAGGAACAAATATTTTAATCGTTTGAACTCCCAGAATGTGAATGCTGTCGAAATGGCCCTTGAAAATGGTTTTTCAGGCTGACTAATACATGAAGATGACATGTGCCTTAGAAACAAGAAAACTCCATCATAGGGTTGCGGTGTCGAAAAAAAAATTCGGGAAGTTTGCACCAAGTCGCGCAAAGCTAGGCACAGTGAAGCCACTCGAACCCAAAGTTTTTCGGTTAACGCCGGTTGCTGCTACGTTGTAACTAGTTGCTAGATTTTGATATGTTCTAAGTAGGTCTTCCTATAGTGTAACCTCCAGCTTCGCAGTTCCAAGGTTAGCGCAAATTAGTGCGAACTTCCCACATTTTTTTATGAATCACCAAGACAGTGTCAGCGGCAGACCCGTTCTATTCACACGAGCCTGATGAATCTAGTAATAGTCGTCTTCATGCCGTTCGTCGTGTTCATCGTACCGCTTATGCAGCAGCGAAAATTATTCTGGATGATCTTTCTTGGCAATAAATGCTTCGACCAACTCTTCTTTTAAGTGTACAAGCATAAAGTAGCTTGCACTAAAGGCCCAATGTAAACCAGACAGCGGAGGTGATGGACATCCACGTAATCCTGGCTTTTGCTGGTTTTTTCTGAGTTTTGTTCCAGTGTAGGGTAGCCAACCGGAAGTCTTTTTGGTTAACCTCCCTGCCTTCTCCCTTTCTGTTTGCTTCCTCCTCCTCTGAGTTTTTTTTCCTTCTTTCATTTCTTTCTCCGTCTCCCTACCCTCTGTTTCTCGTTTTTTTATGTCTTCTTTCTCTTTTGTTCTACTTGTTTCCCTATCTCTCTCTTGATTTCTCTCACTTTCTTGCTCTTTCTATCGTCCTTCATCTTCCATCCGTTTCTTTTTTCTCTATCTCTAAGTCTATTTCTTTCTGTTTCTTTCTGCATTTCGTTCTCTATATTTCTCTCTTTCTCATTCTTTCTGTGCCATGCTTCACTTTTTCTCTCATCCTCTCCTCCTCCCGTTACCACCCTCTTGCTAGCCTATTCTACACAAGACTATATTGTGTTCAGCTAGGAAGCCTATACCACGTGGTAGATATCCGCTGTCGCACCACAATGCTTGCAAATGTGTTCGTTTGAAGTAGACGTAGGATTCTTTCTCCGGCCTTATCCAGGGCCTTGGCGGGGGATCAAATACAATCAGTGCATTGAGCGATAACCAATGTACACAAATTAAGGACGGTCCGGTTCTCAATGACACACTCTTCACTTAAGAGACAGCTGGCTCTGTCTGCAAACACTTTTACGAATCAGAGAGCACATGGTAATTATTACCTGGATTTATGTACAGATGAATGCAAGTTTTGCAAGGAAAGGGCGAACCTCAATCACATAACATGGGCTTTCTTTGACCATTGAACAAAACCTATAAAAATAGCAGTGGGAGAGAGCGCTTCCCAGCTCGGATCCCGATGGGCAATTCCAAGCAGTTCTGTAAGACCAGGATACCGCCAGGCCCAAGGGCTCCTGGCCCTGGGACTGGAGCCCTTGGCTCACTAAGGAGAGGAAACTAATCCCTCATAATTTTACTGATTCACAATCAGGATTTTCCTTCTCCTTTCTTTCATCAAAATTCTGTGTAACCGCTGCGCCGTGTGCTAAACAGCTTGGCTGGTCATCCTTCTTCACACAGTACTCCCTCACTGTGGAGCAGTGGTTAGGGGGCTCGGCTGGTGACCAGAAGGTCGCGGATTCAATCCCGACCGCGGCGGTCACATTGCGATGGCGTCGAAATGGTAGGTGTCCGTGTATTGTGCCATGTTAGCGCACGCTAAAGAACATCAGATGGTCCAAATTTCCGGAGCCCTCCACTACAGCGTCTCTCATATCGTGGTTTTGGGGTGTAAAAGCCCAGATATTATTAATATACTCCACAGAGCGATATGCCTGGCGATTGTTTTTTTTTCTCTTCTGAGCGCAGACTCACTCTGTTGTTTTAGTTATATGTTCCATCTTCTCAACAAGCTTCAATGCCCCTATTTTTCATATCATTCTCGCAAAGTGTTCATACATATGATTTTTTTTGTCCGTAATGATGTCGCTTTTACACAAGTAAAAATTCGTTTCAACAAACGCCCTTTTTTGCACGGCGCATGTCCTTTCAAATTACTCGTTCCTCTCGCCTTCTTTCCGTAGAGCTGCACAGACATTATTTTAAACTCATGCGACTTGCCCAATTCTCACTATCTAGCCTTTAACCTTTAATTGTGCCTCAGGATCATTCAATAATGTTTTGCTAATTGCAAAACGACTTCACGATTAGCACGGCAGTAGCGCAGCTGCTGGTGTGGCTTGTTTCAAGCTAAGCTCCATTTATGGGCCCTGACGTTGATCTTATTCACAATTGAATAAGCCTCCTATGTCAGCATGAGTCCACTAGCTTGAACTGCCGAGAGAGCTGTTGCCGCTCTCCTGATATACGAACTGTGCCTTCGACATTCTACTCGCTGCAGTCTCACCTGCCCAAAGTAACTTCAATACCGTACATGATTTGTACTTCGGCACGCGTCGTATGCGTCACACCAACGCCATCATTACAAGTTACAACCCTGTCCGTTGCGATAACTGGCAGAACTGAGGAAACGTGATTCTCCGCATCTTGCCTGCGCATTGCAAGTCTCTCGGAGCCTCGGCTGGCTATCTGCTTCAGAGGCTACAGCCTTGGGCCCACAGCTGCGAGCATATGTCTTAGGTTATGCCTTTAAGAGTGGAATGCGATAGAGTTGTTGGGCGTGCGATGCCCTTACATAATATCCAGAAACATCTAAGTTACTTCAGAGTCATGGCTCAGAACACAGAATACCTAACAAGGTGTGGAGTAGCAGCAATAAATCACCCCAGGTTGTGGTGGCAACAGTTCTGCACATTGGTTTTGATTCCGACTTCATACGTCACATATATTTTCTGCACTGATAGGTATTTCTCTACGTTTTCTACCTCACGGGTTATTTAACGCTATCGCGTCAGGAATAAAGTAAGGGCGTGTGCTTAAACGCTCCTTAAAATGTTGGTTCTCAGTTGATCCCCGATGATTTTTCGGGCCAAGCCACCGAACAAATTACCGCGACTCATTGAACTCTCGGCTGTGCGTCATCACCGAAATTCGTATTCTCTATTATTTAGTGAGTATTCTGAATCGACAGCTGCCGAACGACAACAGAGAAAGTGCAAGCGCACGTTCATCGTCTCTCTTAAAAACTCATTAGCCTTTCCACCCTGTAAAGGTGGATGACCGGCGAATCTGTGTCTCCGACGACAGAAATGGGGTACATAAATCTGATGAAACGTACAGACTCACTTTATTGTTTTCGACCTCGATGGCGATCATCGCGACGAAAAGCGCGCGCACACACGCAAACATACATGCACAAATTTATTCTTGATCGGCGGTGCTTACTTGTCATGATAGGCGTGTGCTGCTCGGGGATGCGCAGTACACGTGGCATCCTCATTGCGATGGCCGATATGTCATTGGCAATGAAGAACGGCAGCTTTTAGATGCGAAGCAGCTTAGAGCGGAGCTCAATCCGGTGGTGTGAGGCCTGACCGCCCTTACTGCACATGCGCCAACTCTCCCCCTCTCCTCGCGGGAGCGCTAGGAGGTGGGTTGGAGGAGGTGGCGTGAGCGCTGCCTCCGCTTCGTTTCTCCTCTGCCGTTTCTCTCTCTCCAGCGCAGCTGTGCGTTCGTATATAATGCGACGCACGCTCGCTCCGTTGCACTCTCCTTCGCAACGGCGCTATGGATGTCAACGTTCGCGCCAGTTGTAGCGGCATCGGTAACGTGAGCTGTGACAGCAGCGCAAGCAGCACCGCTGATACACATCTCCACACGCAAATCAAACATACACGGACACATACAAATGGAAACACAAGTGGAACACCGGCGCTGCTTCGCATTCCCACATGGTTCCCTTTAGTGGGAGATTGTGCAATTTTTTTTACAGCGAAAGCTGTTATGAGATCACAACAAGGGCCGTTTTTGCCGCCATAGTTGTCCACTGCCGCCGTCGATGTCCGTAACCGCTATCGCACGAAATAAGAAGACAAACTGCGGGACCCTTAAGCGGTTCGGCAAGACAAGGATACCGCCAGGCTCAAGGGCTCCTGGCCTTGGGCCTGGAGGCCTTGGGTTCTAACCGGAACTAACCTTCAAGAGTTGAACGCGATAGCGATATCCTGTCCCTATTGCGTACTTCAATCACTTACTGCATACTGTGTAGTGAGTAGCATGCTTTAAACCCCGAGCAATTATGCGCGGCAAATGCGTGAAATGTTTTCGAACTTGCTATGCACCCACTACGTGGTCTTAAGGGAATACACGCAGAAACGTGTGTGCCTTTTGTAATGGGTGGACAGCTTTGTACCATAATATCGTTATGATATTCACATCTTCTGACGCCCGATGGCAACGTACGCTTGTGCCACGCATTATTACTGCGATATTACATGTTGTATTGTGACGCCTGTATAGAAACGCGTGTGTTTGTAAAGCATGAAAGTTATTTTCACGGCATTTTCAAGCAGAGAAAGTTATTTTATATGTAATCCGAAGCAGAAGCGCGGCTGTGTGGTAGAACACCTGCTTGCCACGCAGACGGCCTGGGTTCGATCCTCATTCGGACCCTAAAACTTTAGGGGCGAAGCTCCTGAGGGTGTGGGTCGTTCCCTCCTCTGTAGTAGTAGTAGTAGTATGTATGTAGGCCAGCTCTAGTTTTAAGAATTGCTCACTAGATGGCGTTGTGTCTATATGTCCTTGGAAATAATATCACTAGATGGCGTTAGTGATTTTCGTATAGTTGACGATGAAAGAGAATACATGGTGCTGTTATAATTGGGATCGTCGGGCCGACGCAGTACTCGGAGTCGAGCACCCCGTCGCGGAACATGCGGCGGCTCCAGTAATCACGGCGGCACAACCCATAGCCAAGGACGCGTGGCTTTCACAACTCACAGCAGCGTTCTGCGGCGATGCATGCGGAGGCGAGGCGTTGCGTCGAGCACTGGTGTGGACTTCGGCGTCTGAGTAGGTGGCATCGTCTTCCTCTGTCGTGGAACGCGAACTGGCGTTGTCGCTGAGGCTGGGAGCGCCCGGAACACAAGTCACAGCTCACGATCGAACACCCAGGATCGTGCGAAGACGTGACACGTGTTGTCACGTCTTTGCATGATCGATCACGTCTTTGCATGATCGAGTGGGCAATGTACGGGGGGGGATTGACGGTTACCCGAATGATCCCTCTGAGCTTCGCCCACTCACCATCATTCACTTCGTGGATATGCTGTGATTTTTTATTATTTATTTTATTTGCATCTTTCTCGATTTTTCGGTCATGGACAAGATGATTTTTCGCTCACAACCAACGACGCCGACACCGATGCCGACGCCGACATTTCTGCGAAACGAGCTCTTTAACGCTATCACGTTAAAAGAAATGAGATAAAATATTCAGGATAGAACGGGGTTCGAATCAGGAACCTGTCCGTTGTAGACCAGTATTCTACCACAGGGAGATGTCTATGCTCGAAACTCCTTCGCAAAAAGTCCGTATACAGGCGTCATGTAGGGCCAGGAACGACGTTAACATACGTAATATATCGCGGCAGCAGAGTGAAATAACAACCAGGCGTCACACAATGCGAATTGCGTAACCAGTGGGTAGTTGAATGCTTCCAACCCATTGCAAAGGACCCAGCTACAATTTTTCATCGTTTTCAGCCACCGCATCAAAAAAGTGCACGTAATGCCTTGCAAATGCGTAGCGGGTACCTCGCTGCTCCGCAGAATGCAGAATAATGGCGTAGTCTGTACTTCCCAACTTGACGAAAATTATGGTTTACGGCGTAGTGGATACCTTGCAAGCTTATAAGCATGAGTAGCCCCAAGATAGTTTACAACGGGTTCTAGAAATGCCGCTCTTACAGCTTTCCCTGTGACAGTACTACGCTTTCCGCGCAGTCATGGCGTTTTTACTTTTGAACCCGCCATGCAGACTACCGAGACGAAGACGAAAAGAAGGTCAAAGAAGACGTTGACCAATGTTCTAGGCCAGGCGCTGCAGGTGTTCGTAGACGGTGTGCACAACTCCTCCTCCACCGAGGCAACTGTACCCCTGCCGAAGCTCACTCCGCCCTGTTCGTGGGTATTTGCTTCGGAAATTATCCTTTACCACACCGCTCTCGCTCTGAGTTTTTGCAGACATACAATAAAAAATCGTGAATGTGAGCTGGCCTAGTTCCCCTTGGATGCACAAGGAAAAAATTATCTGAGCATTGAAAACGATGATGGATTTGCATATGACAATACAGCCGCACATTCTGGCGTGGTTCGCGCAAGGTGTTATCTACACGTGCAATGGGCCGGTAACATAAAACATAGAAAGGAAGAAGTGTTTGTGGACAATACCGTGTTATTAACGCAATAGCGTTAACTAGCTCGTTTCGCAGAAACTCCGGCATCGGCGTCGGTGTCGGCATCCTTGGTTGTGAGCGAAAAATCATCATCTTGTCCGTGGCCGAAAAAATCTAGAACGATGCAAATAAAACAAATAATAGAAATTTCCGCGTCCGAGTGAAGATAGAACCCTGGCCGTCTTCGTGGCAAGCAGGTGTTCTACCACACATTCACGAGATTTGTTGAAACTGCTCTCGAAAAAATCACTATATTGACACGCGCTATTCTTATTTTCACTTTTGTTGTATTCGGTTTTCGCCCACAAAGACCGTCAGCAAAGCTCAGCTCAAACCGCGCCTTATTGTTCTAGAACCTTCGCGATTATTGTAGATCGTTTTGTTAAGATTGCGCGCAAGACGCGACCACTCGAGATTATTCCTGAGCTTGCGTGATGACCAGTGATAAGGCTAGAATGTTCGACGCGTGATGCATAAAAGCCGGCGCGCTCCAACGATGTTCAGTTCATCGACGGCCCACTCTGTTCGCCGCTATCAGTACCAGCGTTTATTGCTGTAATCTCACCTTCAGTTTACCGGCCACAAGTTCGGCCCAAATAAAGTGTTTCACCTTAAGCTACTGCCTACTGCCTTCGTCAACGTCACGACCACGTGACATCTGGTGGAGGTGCTGCTTCGTCCATGCTCCGGACGCCCCCGCGAGGTGCTGACCCTAGCCCAAGCCGCGAAGAAGACGACGCAAAGGACAACCCTCATCGTCGAACCAGCCGTAGGCAGCAGGGACTACAGCCAGAACACGGACTTCTGCCAGAAAACACCAGGAACACCAAGACTGTGACTTCAACCACAGGCACAATGACCACCCCCGTGCCGCCTGCACCAATCGTGCTCCGGCAGCCCAAAGAGCCGCCAATATTCCGCGGATCATCAGTTGAAGATCCGGAAAGCTGGCTAGAAGCGTATGACCGGGTCGCCAACTTCAATCACTGGAGCAACGACGACAAGCTTCGGCACGTTTATTTTGCCTTAGAAGACGCCGCTCGGACCTGGTTCGAGAATCAAAAGCGAAACCTCACAACGTGGGATGTTTTTCGCGCCAGGTTCCTGACCACTTTCACAAGTGTGGTCCGCAAGGAGAAGGCCGAAGCCCTCCTGGAAACACGTGTGCAGCTGCCGAATGAAAACGTGGCGCTCTTCACTGAAGAGATGACCAGACTCTTCCGCCACGCCGACCCCGAAATGCCCGAGGACAAAAAAGTTCGCCTCCTCATGCGAGGAGTTAAACAGGAGCTTTTCGCGGGACTGATACGGAACGCACCGAACAGTGTCCAAGAATTTGTGTCGGAAGCGACAACCATCGAAAAGACCCTGGAAATGCGCACACGGCAATTCAACCACCGCTCTACGTCAGGCTATGCAGAGATCCAACCGCTCTGCTCCGCCGATCTGCGGGAGACCATAAGGGCCGTAGTGCGGGAAGAACTTCGCCGTATGTTCCCGTCGTGCCAGCCTCAAGTTTCGTCGATTGCAGACATCGTCAGAGAGGAAATCCAGCAGTCGCTGGGAACCCCTGAACAACCACATCCTCAGCCGCAAGCCATGAGCTACGCTGCTGTAGCCCGACGCGACGCCCTCCCTCCACGCCCACGACAAGAGGCCGCACCGCCGCATTTCCGTCGCCAAACACCGCCGCCACCAGCACCAACGCCATACCACCCACTTGCCGGCCATCGCAACGCTCCGAGGAAGACCGACGTGTGGCGCGCCCCCGATCACCGCCCACTATGCTACCACTGCGGAGAAGCCGGCCACACGTACCGACGCTGCCAGTACCGCCAGATGGGACTGCGTGGTTTCGCCATCGACGCTCCGCGTCCACAGCGGGGTGAAAAACCACGCGATATCGCCGACTACCTCGCAGGAGGGCAGTGGACGCCCCGACGACCTTCCCGCTCGCCGTCGCCCGGCCGCTACATGTCACCGGCACCGCCGGCAGTACACTGGCCCAAACCTGGGGCCGGTCGCCTAGCCCGTATCCGGGAAACTAAGGGCAGCAACCGATGGAGGTGCGGTTGCTGTACGACGAAAAGCCGAAGATCCTCCGCGGCCGCCGGCGACGACAACGCGACGAAACCTGCAGAACATGACGCGAAGCAGACGAAGCCCTGCCGACGAAACGTCGGGGACCGAGGAAGACGAAACGACGCAACATGGAAGCAGTGCAACAAATCGACGCAGCCGTGACCCGACGCCACGACCTAACTGCAACGCGAGACGACGAACTAGCGACCTCGACGTTCTTATCGACGGCCACGGCGTGACCGCTCTCGTCGACACTGGGGCCGACTATTCCGTCGTCAGTGGGCCATTCGCCGCCAAGATGAAGAAAGTAAAGACCGCTTGGAGTGGACCCGAAATCCGGACAGCTGGAGGCCACCTGATAACGCCTATTGGAGTCTGCACGGCAAGAGTAACCGTCAGTAACCGGACTTATCCTGCGAGCTTTGTAATCTTACAAAACTGCTCCAGGGATGTGATACTTGGAATGGACTTCCTAAGTGACCACGGCGCCGTCATCGACCTAAGGTCTGAGTAGATAACACTAACCTCAGACAAAGCGCTCCCACCCCTCGCGACGCCAGGGAACTATGCACTGAATATGATAAAAGAGCAGGTGACCGTTCCGCCACTCTCCAGCGTCATTATTTCCGTCGGCACCGAAAACCCTGCGAACCTTGAAGGCGTCATCGAGGGCGATCAGCACCTAATCCTGAACCGTCAAATTTGCGTCGCAAGAGGTATAGCCGAGCTGCGTGACGGTAAAGCAAAGGTAGTGCTGACAAACTTCAGCCACGAATATAGGCACCTCAACATTGGTACGACGGTCGCCTACATCGAAGAATGCGTGGCCGCCAGCGATGCTTTCGCCCTCTTCGATGCTGCCGAACCTGTTTCGACGAATCGAGGTCCCGAACCAGATTTCGACGTCAACCCGAGCCTCCCGAAGCACAATCAAGACCAGCTCAAAAGTCTGCTCTTGCAATTCAAGGACTGCTTCTCGTCGTCGTCAAGAATTCGACAGACCCCAGTCGCAAAACATCGCATCATAACAGAGGAAAATGCGAGACCACTCCGCCAGAGCCCGTACCGAGTTTCAACGCGAGAACGCGAGGCCGTAAAACAGCAAGTCGACGAAATGCTACGCGACAACATCATCCAGCCTTCAAAGAGTCCTTGGGCATCACCCGTGGTGTTAGTGAAGAAGAAGGACGGAACCCTCCGTTTCTGCGTCGATTATCGCCGCCTGAACAAAATCACGAAGAAGGACGTGTATCCTCTGCCACGTATCGACGACGCCCTGGACCGACTCCACAACGCGAAGTATTTTTCGTCGATGGACCTCAAGACCGGCTATTGGCAAATCGAGGTCGACGAGAGAGACCGAGAGAAGACTGCCTTTATCACACCAGATGGCCTCTTCGAGTTCAAAGTCATGCCCTTCGGTCTTTGCTCGGCACCTGCGACGTTCCAGCGTGTTATGGACACTGTACTGGCCGGCTTGAAGTGGCAGACCTGCCTTGTGTACTTGGATGACGTCGTTGTGTTTTCTTCAAACTTCGACGAACATCTCCGACGCCTAGAAGCTGTACTTCAGGCAATCAAGGCCTCCGGACTCACCCTGAAGCCAGAAAAGTGCCGCTTTGCATACGAGGAACTTCTGTTCTTGGGTCACGTCATCAGCAAGTCTGGAGTTTGCCCCGACCCACGAAAAACAGCTGTAATCGCTGCCTTCCCGCCGCCCACCGACAAGAAGGCCGTTCGCCGATTTCTCGGCTTGTGCGCCTATTATAGACGCTTCGTCAAGGAATTTTCACGCATCGCGGAGCCACTAACTCAGCTCACGAAAAACGACGGGGAATTCACGTGGGGAGCGGCGCAAGTCGAAGCATTTCAAGAATTGAAACGACGCCTGCAGAGGCCTCCAATACTTCCGCATTTCGACGAACACGCCGACACGGAAATACACACCGACGCAAGCAGCGTAGGACTCGGCGCTGTTCTTGTCCAGAGAACTGCCGGCGTGGAAAGGGTTATCAGTTATGCTAGCCGGTCGCTATCCAAGGCGGAAGCCAACTATTCCAACAACAGAAAAGGAGTGCCTTGCCATCATCTGGGCAACGTCAAAGTTTCGCCCCTACCTCTACGGCAGGCCCTTAAAAGTTGGTGAGCGACCACCACGCCTTGTGTTGGCTAGCTAACCTTGAAGGACCCTTCAGGTCGTCTCGCAAGATGGAGTCTCAGACTTCAAGAATTCGACGTTACCGTCGTTTACAAGTCCGGACGAAAACACTCCAACGCCGACTGCTTGTCTCGCGCCCCCCGTCGACCCGCCGCCACAGGACGACCTTAATGATGACTGCTTCTTGGGAACCATAAGCACCGATGACTTCGCTCAACGACAACGATCCGATCCGGAACTCAAAGGGCCTTATAGGAATACCTCGAGGGCAAAGGCCACCATGGCTCCAAAGGTATTCAGACGAGGACTGGAGTCGTTTTTCATTGCGCAACGGCGTTCTGTTAAGAAAAACTTCTCGCCACTTCGGGCCGACTCCCTCCTCGTCGTACCTTCAGCGTTACGTCCCGAAGTTCTGGACGCTCTGCATGACGACCCGACGGCTGGACATCCTTGGATTTTCCCGTACGCTCGCGAAGGATACAAGAAAAGTAATACTGGCCTCGCCTCACTGCCGACGTCACCCACTACGTGAGGACTTGCCGAGATTGTCAGCGACGGAAGACACCACCGACTAGGCCAGCCGGACTTCTGCAACCCATCGAGCCACCTCGCCGGCCGTTCCAGCAAATCGGCATGGACTTATTGGGGCCGTTCCCGACGTCGAATTCCGGAAACAAGTGGATCGTCGTAGCTACTGACTACCTCACCCGCTACGCCGAGACAAGGGCCCTGCCCAAGGGCAGTGCCGCCGAGGTAGCAAAGTTCTTCATCGAGAACATCGTACTGCGTCATGGCGCCCCAGAGGTCCTCATTACCGACAGAGGTACGGCATTTACCGCGGACCTATCTCAGGCGATCCTAAGGTACAGCCAAACAAGTCACCGCCGGACCACCGCCTACCACCCACAGACCAACGGCCTGACCGAGCGTCTGAATAAGACCATCGCCGACATGCTGGCCATGTACGTCGACGTCGAACACAAGACGTGGGACGCCATCCTTCCGTACGTGACCTTCGCATACAACACGGCCGTGCAAGAAACGACGCAGATGACGCCATACAAGTTGGTCTACGGACGGAGCCCGGCTACGACGCTCGACGCCATGTTACCGAACGTCACCGATGAGGAAAACATCGACGTGACCGCCTACCTACAGCGCGCCGAAGAAGCACGACAGCTTCGCCCGCCTGCGGATCAAGAATCAGCAGACGACCGACAGCCGCCCTTACAATCTTCGACGACGCTTCGTGGAATACCAGCCCGGCGACCGCGTTTGGGTGTGGACACCGATACGCCGACGTGGACTTAGTGAAAAACTCCTTCGGCGATACTTCGGGCCGTACAAGGTGCTTCGACGTCTCGGTGATCTGGACTACGAGGTCGTCCCGGACGGCATAACGAACTCTCAACGGCGCCGTGCGCGACCTGAAGTCGTCCGTGTCGTGCGCCTCAAGCCGTATTACGCGCGTTAGCAAACCAGAGGACTGCACTTATTGCTTAATTATTGAACTTTCTTTCTTTATTGTTGCATGCATTTTCCCCCGTGTTCTGTTTTAAGCATCGGGACGATGCCTTTTCAGAGGGGGGCATTGCCACGCGCTATTCTTATTTTCACTTTTGTTGTATTCGGTTTTCGCCCACAAAGACCGTCAGCAAAGCTCAGCTCAAACCGAGCCTTATTGTTCTAGAACCTTCGCGATTATTGTAGATCGTTTTGTTAAGATTGCGCGCAAGACGCGACCACTCGACATTATTCCTGAGCTTGCGTGATGACCAGTGATAAGGCTAGAATGTTCGACGCGTGATGCATAAAAGCCGGCGCGCTCCAACGATGTTCAGTTCATCGACGGCCCACGCTCTGTTCGCCGCTATCAGTTACCAGCGTTTATTGCTGTAATCTCACCTTCAGTTTACCCGGCCACAAGTTCGGCCCAAATAAAGTGTTTCATCTTAAACTACTGCCTACTGCCTTCGTCAACGTCACGACCACGTGACAATATGAATGTCATGTAGTGGAAGGAGTCTTCCTTAACGAATCATATACTGCGTGACAGAATCCCACAATCGCACCAGGCATCAAAACAAGTGAACTGCGCAACGAAGTGTGTCAGTGTGCGACCACAAATAAGCTGGCAAGCTGCCGTACTACTGAGTTGTCGGCGAGTGTAGAAGTTAATGTTGACGCATTGTGGATTGATGATATTCGATAATCCCAATGATGAGGCGTTATGAACACAGTTCCTGGAAATAGCGATGCTCAGAAAACACAAGTACCTGGGAGCATGGGTGAAGGGGGGATGGAGGTAGACGAAAACATATGAGCAGAAATTCCAATCAGTGAATGCAGATGTAGCAGAAAATTTTCAACAAAGGTGCGAACTTCGTTTATTGTCTTTTCCTTGTTTGCCGCCAGATAAGCACTCTCGAACGCGACTGCTCCAACACGGACGACTACCGCCACCGCTGGCATCAACACACCAGGGACTCGCATCGGCCAACCAAGGAAAGCTTGTCAGAGAACAGTACACGCCGTTATGACCGGCCGATTCCCAGATGCCTTGCCTTTTTCCGTAAAACTCTCGCACCGCCAATCGCGCGATCACTAGTTCCCGGGTTGATCATGTGCATAATCAAGGACTACTCTTAAAGACAAAAAACTACAGGAATTCGTCCATCTCAAATTTTTATTCTAAGATCAATGAGGCTGCTTAGAACAGAAACGAACACAACTCATTTACATGTATTCTCTGAGAGCACTCATCGTCAGACCCCATATGCCATAACACTGGAGCACACAGTGTAAAACGACTTCATTGCGCGCACATGCCAAGTGCCGTTAATCTGATATTAGGTTTTAAAAAAACTAGCCAGCTTAACAGTCGTTCTAAAGTGCGTTGCGCTATGAATATTCCAGCAAGATTGCATCCTCGGAACGATGTGAAAAAAACGACACATTTTCCACTTAACCTGGCACAAGGAAAGCGGGCGTGGCAGCTGCCTGGAAAAGGTCGCAAGGCTAGATGCGCCTGCAAGGTACATCACCATTGCAGCAATTTTACAAATGTTCTTCATTTGTCATTGACACATTTTGAAACACAAGATGCACCACGTCAGCATATT
>JALIZH010025246.1:0-32785 GCA_030522465.1 Rhipicephalus appendiculatus
ACAGCCATATATGGTAAACGGTAGCCATATACACTTACATATATACCCATGTATGGCCCCATATAATTTATATAGGGTCCGCCGCGGTGGTATAGCGGTTAGGGTGCTCGGCTGCTGACTCGAAGGTCGCGGGTTCGATCCCGGCCGCGGCGGTCGCATTTCGATGGAGGCGAAATGGTAGAGGCCCGTGTACTGTGCGATGTCAGTGCACGTTAAAGAACACCAGATGGTCGAAATTTCCGGAGCCCTCCACTACGGCGTCTCTCATAATCATATGGTGGTTTTGGGACGTTAAACCCCAGATATTATTATTATTATTATAATTTATATAGGTGCCATATATGGCATTTCCGTAAGGGACTGCACAGCGAAGGCGAAAATTACACCATCTCTCGCTAAAGGGAACCATGTGTAGATGCGAAGCAGCGGGCGCTAACCCTTACACTGGCGGCGGCGTTGACGCTGGCGCTCATCGCAGCGTTGCGCAGGGAGAGAAACCTGGGGAGGCGCAAAGCACGCAGTGATGGACCGGTGTTTCCTACTGGAACATGCCAATCGCTGCTAATGGGCAATGACAGACAGAAGACTCCGACTGGACACAGAGACCCGCAGTCCACTTTTAGTTAACGCGCACGCTGCGAATTTTTATTGTTCAACAACGCACAGGAGAAATCTCCCACCGGCACCACCTTGGAGGTCAAGATTCAATACCATATACACGGGGTAGCCAGTGAACGGTTGTGCAGCGCGAGCAGTCGGTTTTTAGATGCGAAGCATCTTATGCTCGGGGGCTATGTCCGTCCCTCCCGCGTCCCGCGTACGGCCACTTTCATGAAGTAGGGAAGAACCCATTATGCCAACCAGAACACTGTAGTAATATGAAGGCCGTGAACCCTACCACAGTCATCAGAGTCATCGCCGAGAGCAGAGAGAGCAATGGCTAGGCAGGTGGTGTCTGTCGCCCAGGTTGACCCCATTCCTTGAGTCATGGCCGAGAGCACAGAGAGGCTGCTTAGAAATGGCTAGGCAGGTGTTGTCTGTCGCCCAGGTTGACCCCATTCCTTAATCTTGCTTGCATGTGTTTGGAGGGGGCTTAGTCCGTCCCTCCATCCCGCGTCCTACACCACCACAGCGCATACGCGTCCCCTCCCCCTCTCTCTTTCCTACGCTCACCCCCTTTCTCTCCTCTAGGAATCCTCTACTCTACGGAGCGGCCCCCGCGTCCCACACCCCCCCAGCGCATGCTCGTCCCCTCCCCTTTGCTCTCCTACGCTCACCCCCCCTTCCTCTACTCTAGGAATCATGTACTCTACGGAGCGGCGCCCGCGTCCCACATCCCCACAGCGCGTCCTCTCCCCCCTATCTCCTCTAGGAATCCTCTACTCTACGGAGCGGCTCCCGCGTCCCACACCTCCACAGCGCATGCACGTCCCCTCCCCCTCTCTCTCCTCTCCTACGGTCCCCCCCATCCTTTGCTCTAGGAATCCTCTAGGGAGCGGCGCGCACGACAGGTGGTGTGACAGCTGCATACTCCGCTGGGGGCGCCACGGTAGTTCCGCGGCATTAAAATGACGGAGCGCGCGCGTTTCATTCTCTCTCCTGTGCAGAGCCGCGATGAGCGCCCGGACCACTGCCGTGAAATGAGAGCGGCGACGTTCCTCCCGCTCAAGCTAATTATCTCCCCGCTGCTTCGCATCCACACATGGTTCCCTTTAGCGGGAGATGGGGAATTTTAGATGCGAAGCATCTCATGCTCGGGGCTCTGTCCGTCCCTCCCCGCGTCCCGCGTCCCCCGTCCCGCGTCGGGCCACTGTCATGAAGTAGGGAAGCACCCATTATGCGAACCAGAACCCTGTAGTAATATGAAGGCCGTCAACCCTAACACAGTCGTCAGAGTCATGGCCGAGAGCACAGAGAGGCTGCTTAGCAATGGCTAGGCAGGTGGTGTCTGTCTCCCAGGTTGACCCCATTCCTTGAGTCATGGCCGAGAGCACAGAGAGGCTGCTTAGCAATGGCTAGGCATGTGGTGTCTGTCGCCCAGGTTGACCCCATTCCTTAATATTGCTTGCATGTGTTTGGAGGGGCTTAGTTCGTCCCGCGTCCCACACCACCACAGCACATGCGCGTCCCCTCCCCCCTGTCTCTCCTAAGCTCACCCCCCTTTCTCTCCTCTAGGAATCGTCTACTCTACGAAGCGTCCCACACTCCCCACAGCGCATGCGTGTGCTCTCCTACGCTCACCCCCTTCCTCTACTCTAGGAATCATCTACTCTACGGAGCGGCGCATGTGCGTCCCCTCCCCCCTCTTTCCTGTAGGAATACTCTACTCTACGGAGCGGCTCCGGCGTCCCACATCCCCACAGCGCATGCGCGTCCTCTCCCCCATCTCTCCTCTTGGAATCATCTACTCTACGGAGCGGCTCACGCGTCTCACACCCCCACAGCGCATGCACGTCCCCTTCTCCTCTCTCTCCTCTCCTACGGTCCCCCCCGTCCTTTCCTCTAGGAATCCTCTACGGAGCGGCGCGAACGACAGGTGGTGTGACAGCTGCTTACTCCGCTGGGGTCGCCACGGTAGTTCCGCGGTATGAAAATGACGGAGCGCGCGCGCCTCATTCTCTCTCGTGCGCAGCGCCGCGATGAGCGCCCGGACCACTGCCGTGAAATGAGAGCGGCGACGTTCCACCCGCTCAAGCTAATTATCTCCCCGCTGCTTCGCATCCACACATGGTTCCGTTTAGCGGGAGATGGGGAACTTTTTTTTCAACCAAGAAACTCGCTAGCAGACGCTGCCTGCGTCGGCGTCACGAGGCGAAAGAGGGGGGAGCGTAAGAGAGGAGAGAGAGGGGGGCGTGTAGGAGGGGGAGAGAGGAGGGGGACGCGCATACGCAGTAAGGGCGCACTCCTCTGGAATGCGCAGACCGGCGGCGGTGAGTAGCGCGCGGCGCAGTGCGCGGGAGGTGTCGGCTCCGGGGTGCTATTCTGGAGTTCCGCCATTTTCTGTCAAAATTGACGTTGGCGTGATGTGTACACAATGGTGACACAATGAGCTGCTTGCGAAACGTAAGGGCGTCATGAAATACAAAGGAACGTGCAATTAAGTACCATTTTGTCTCTTTAATTGTCAACGCAACAACAAGAAAATAAAACGAAAGTGAAGCGTGTAGCTTTAAAGTCGTGAATCAGACGATATCGTCTGCAATTTAGCGCAGCCATGGCAACTTTTTTAGCCACTATAAGCGAACCAGCCAAGCCAGCGTCGACATTGCGTGCATCGTCATTGTGTGGGGTGTTTTGTTTGTTGTGGTATTGACTGAACGCCGAACAGTGGGGCGCGATGTTGGAATTTATTACTGATGGTCTCCATAATTGGAGGGCGGCTTGCTGCCGGTGGTACGGTGGGAGCTGTGACAGACGCTAACAGAGCGCTTTTACCGCCTGGGCCCCAGCAGAAGGCCGTCGCCGGTGAAGGAAAGTGGTGGCAGCGTGATCCCGAGGTGGGGAATCGCAGCGCAATCAAGTAAGCTTGCGTTTAAATTGGGTGGTCTTGACGTTTCAGCTATGCACGTGCTTATTGCGGGAGAACAGGCGGAGATTCGTTTGATTTGGCGACGCCGGCATCATTACAGTCGTGCACGTTGGCTCCGTGTTGGGCTGCGGCGGCCCCTTATTCCTGATGTAGTCGGGGGTCTGTCCATGGGACCGGAGCCAGCCATGTCGCAGGGAGAAGTCGAGCAGAGTAGCCGGAGCTGACAACAGGAACTTTTATTTACAGTATTTACATGGTAGCGTGTTTTTACATGATGCAAGAAGATGATGATCTCTCGAGCGTCTCGACGCTCGCGTTTTATGGCCTTAGCCTTCCCAAGATTCCCTGCACGGGAAAACAATAAAGTCCAGGAGAGTCCAATCCTGGATGTCGTCTTGATCTCCGCCTCCAAATGGGAAGGTCAAACACCGCCTCCTTCCCCGCCCTGGAAAGAGGGAAGAGGCACGCCCAGTTCGCCCGTCGGCGAGGGAGATGAGCACTCAGGACACAATACGGCCTCGCACTGCACTGCACAATGACCTGTCCGAGGTGACGTACATTCCTGTAAACCAGCCGTGTAATCAGGTGCAGCGATGACTCCTCGGCAGCGGCTGCGACGCAGGTGCCTCTCAGGCGGCGGCCACGAAGGCACTCTCGGAGTGTGGGAAACGTGTCTCCCAAGTTCTCGGCTGAGTGTTCGGTGTGTCGCGTAGCACGATGAACAAAGCAAGCAGCCTCGCCTGCAAACTGCCCCTCCTAGGCCATACCGTCAAAGTCGGTCAGGTGAGTCGAAAGGGATTTGACGAGGTGCGCCGACGGCCCTGAAGGATTCAGAGCAGGTTTGCCGTGTTGTCGCCGCTACTGGTGCTCTTCGGGGAACGCTGACCCGGGAATAAAGCAGGGCAGACTGGCGAAATACTTTCGATCGTCCAAGTGGCGCTAAGCCATAAAGTCCGATCATAACAGCCCGTCCGCCGCCCCAGGAGGTCTCGAAGGGGATGCAGCAACAAAGCACTCCGTAGAGACCGCAGACTTGCTCCCTTGAAATCGGTGACGCGTAGGTTGACCCCATCTTTGGACCTGAACAACGGCTTGCAAGCACCGGAAATGAACCAAGCAAAACTCGAGGCACAACAAACAGAGAGCACTCAACTGACCTTGAGAAATGCCAGGCTACATTTTCCGGTGAAAACTCCCTCGAAATTTACAATTTCGCTCTCGCTCGTGAAAGTCACGGATCAATCAGCAAAGCCAAAGAAACACACACTCCCTAAGCACGAAGGAAATCAGTAACCCAATTCTCTGAATCTTTTTCAATAGCTAAGTGTCATTGCGTGACCCAGCCAAAATCAATTAGGATTGCTTCGCGAGCGATTCTCAAGTGATACATGGGAAGATTGGGGGGCGATCGAAGCTGCTGAGGATGACTCAATTTTGCCCCCCAAACTACAAACAGAACACTGCGCGCTTCTAGATCTTGCTCCTTGGCGCCAGTCGCAAAGGTTCGGAGCATCCTCTAAAATGAACGGTTTCGCTCAATGCACTTGGCGAATGAGCACTACAACAAAACAGACAAAATGCTTCTTACTATATCAGTAAAACAAACTCAAACTTGCGCGTCTACGCCAAAACAAACAGAGAAACAAAACCTACCCTGATGCGCATACGAACGCGTATACTGCCAAAAATATCAAAAGGTTTAAACAGAGGCTTTTACATTGAGCCTACTTCTCCGTTAAAATCAGCGCGAAACCCTCTACTCGAGTGCTAGGTGTTGCTAAATGTAAGCAAACACACAAATAAAGAAACAAATATCTGAATATCTGCTGTTAGGATGAGGAGGAAAATTAAACTTACAACCAATCGGCGTATTCCTTGCTCATCAGCAGACGGCCAAACATTAGAAATCAAAACCATTAGGAAATTTTGGATACAAGAGAGATTCTTAGCATCCTTCATTATACTGTGCTCAACTGTATGCGGCACCCTTTCAGCCGAGCTCTGGGAGGTCGCGCATTCCACAGATTATGAGGGGTCAGATCTTGACGGAGGGACAAAGAGCTAACCTGTCCGAAGCACTCAGTGGCGGTGACCTTTGTTCTGCGGCCCCCAAATTCTGACAAACAGGCATACCGACGGTTTCGCTTGCCCATTGTATGCCGCCCGGTCAAGTTACCCTTTCGCCAAGGTGGGGTGCGGCTTTTGTCCTTAGTCCCGTGTACGCGACACCTCGCTTTGCTCCTCCGTCTAGTCTGCACTGACGGTGAGACCAGGCGGCCACTTCGGAGTCTCAATTTCTTTGAAATTCTTTGCTTCGCGACGCGCTTGAAGCCTAATCTCGATCTCAGCGGGACCCTCAACTTTGGACTTCCAGCATGCTTTTTCGGGATCTCCGGCCTGAACCTCAATCTTTTCCCAGTGGGCCGTTTCACGATCTGTGGCCTAACATTGAGATGGGCTTTCTCAGCTTCATCGAAGTTTCGATTGCCCGAGTCAAACATGCGCTCCACAACGCATCCTACATTCTGCGGGAGCAACTGGATCAGTCTTTGGAGCCAGTAGTCTCGGCTGACCTCCTGTTTTTTCGCAAGCTTCCTCAAAATCAGCGAGGAAACTAACAACGTCCTCACCTATCTGGAAAACGCGGAGCTTTTTTCGTGCGTCCCACCACTTATACGTTTCCAATTTATAGGCGGACTCCCTCTCGCTCAGTTCGCGCTCCAAGCTTTCCAATAGCTCCGTGCGCCCTAGAAGCTTTGCCTCACGCTTGCGCTGCTCACTTGCTCGCTCAAACATTTCGCGCTGTTTTGCCTCGAGCCTTATGTCAGTAATCAACTCCCAAAGTTCCTCAGCTTCATCGAACGTGACATCTTCTTCCTCCATCACCTCGAGAATCGCTTCCCTTGTTTTTGCGGAGCCGGCGTAAACGCCCAACTCCTCACAAATTTGAAGGTGACCCTTCTCCATCGCGATCTCGTTCCTCGTGATGCCTTCCTACAACATTTACTCTTACTTTAAAACTAATATCTTGGTTCAAAGTGAGTAAAATTAATCAAACAAAAAAAAACTCAGAACTATCTCCTTGCAGCTGCATGTGCCAGAGAGGTCTGGTTTCCCTAGCCTGGCCAACAAATACATGGTTTTACGAGCGAGAACTTTCTTACACGCCGTGACGTTAGGAAGCGAACAAGCGAAGCCTAAACGCCCGGTAAACTTACTGCCAGTTTTAGAAGAGGTTAGCTAAAATCTGGTGGATAGCTGCGACGTATGGTAGCGGTACAACGAAGCCTATACGCCCAGAAGTTCACACCCAGTTTTAGAAGAACATAAAAGCTAAAACCTGGCATATCTCAAAAGAAAGTTAAGCACTCACCATTGCTGAGGCCCGAGTCAGACATGGGACATCCCGTCGCTGCCAACAGTTGATGTAGTCGGGGGGTCTGTCCATGGGACCGGAGCCAGCCATGTCGCAGGGAGAAGTCGAGCAGAGTAGCCGGAGCTGACAACAGGAACTTTTATTTACAGTATTTACATGGTAGCGTGTTTTTACATGATGCAAGAAGATGATGATCTCTCGAGCATCTCGACGCTCGCGTTTTATGGCCTTAGCCTTCCCAAGATTCCCCTGCACGGGAAAACAATAAAGTCCAGGAGAGTCCAATCCTGGATGTCGTCTTGACCTCCGCCTCCAAATGGGAAGGTCAAACACCGCCTCCTTCCCCGCCCTGGAAAGAGGGAAGAGGCACGCCCAGTTCGCCCGTCGGCGAGGGAGATGAGCACTCAGGACACAATACGGCCTCGCACTGCACTGCACAATGACCTGTCCGAGGTGACGTACATTCCTGTAAACCAGCCGTGTAATCAGGTGCAGCGATGACTCCTCGGCAGCGGCTGCGACGCAGGTGCCTCTCAGGCGGCGGCCACGAAGGCACTCTCGGAGTGTGGGAAACGTGTCTCCCAAGTTCTCGGCTGAGTGTTCGGTGTGTCGCGTAGCACGATGAACAAAGCAAGCAGCCTCGCCTGCAAACTGCCCCTCCTAGGCCATACCGTCAAAGTCGGTCAGGTGAGTCGAAAGGGATTTGACGAGGTGCGCCGACGGCCCTGAAGGATTCAGAGCAGGTTTGCCGTGTTGTCGCCGCTACTGGTGCTCTTCGGGGAACGCTGACCCGGGAATAAAGCAGGGCAGACTGGCGAAATACTTTCGATCGTCCAAGTGGCGCTAAGCCATAAAGTCCGATCATAACATTCCCAAGGCCTGTGGCATCCAAAGGCGCTGCCGATAGTGAAGAGATAAGGAGCTGCACAGCATTGCAAGTATTGATAATGCCCCTTCTGCTTCTTCTGTCTTTTTTTGTTGTGGCGGCGGTTCTGTGCCCAGTTTATTTGAAGTAATGTGCCAACTAGCCATACAGCGAGTTGTGCTATTTATGTATACGATGCGGGAACTATGATCCTGAACTGTCGTGATCATTGAGATGGTGTTATATGTTTTGATAAGGATGCTTACGGACTACTGCAAAATAAATTACAATCGTGTAAATATACAGACGTTCGTGCAGTAACAGATAAGTTTCAGGACCTCATGTAATGCACGATCAATTCAATCTGAAAGATGTGGTCTTGAGGTGAATCTCAATCTACAAAAGTAATGCATCCCCGAAGGTTCTAACGATGGAAGGTACTTCTGCGTTGCTTACAACACACGAATAAGAAGTGTATAATGGCCTCAGATAAAGAAAAGGGATTGTATTTTACGCAGTTGATGTTACTTTGCACTGGTAGCACTAAGAAATGTACAAACTGCATGCAAAGAAAGGTTCTTTTTGTACATGTGCTTGTTTCAAAACTGGCTGGCACAATATTAGACGCATCCTTTGTTGTTGGCAGCAGTGAATGATGAGGCAATGATGTAAACAATGAGACAACTTGACGGCTTTTTATTATTGCAAAGACGGACCATAACATTGTTGTTCAAGAGCTATAAAAAATCAAGGCGATTTCAGCAAAGCACTTGGGAAAATCATTACAGAAGAAAGTAAATTGCCTCGCAGCATATTCTAAAATATTACACATTACTACTTTTAGTGCACAAGAGAAACCATGAAAGAAAGTAATGACAGAGACACAGCACTGCGTCCGCGTCACCCCTTTCTGTACTGGTTCGTTTTGTGCGCTCTAAATATTTACATAGATTTCCAACAGGAGCAAGCTTGTGCTCTTGCATGTTGGAGTGGCTACTAAATGAATAGAGCTTTCGTGCAGCACCTGTCAGATTCGTACAGCCATCATAAGTAATGGAAAGTCTTTCACTGGGTTCACATAGTGAATAAAGTGCTGAAAACAACACTTTGGAAAGAAGTTTGAGGTTGCATGCACCGGTATAAAATAACGCGGGCTTTTTCCAGAGTTACTATGGCCTCAAGAAACTAGTCCTACGATGATTCGCCAGAGATGAGCATGTTTTTGCTTAACTGCCTGGTACAATTAGCATGCTCTCAACGAAAGGACACAACAAAGCTTTTGTCAGAATACAATTTCTGCAAGAACACACGTAGATGTGATAGGTATCAGATGAAACACAAGGCAAGGGGCCACCTTGCCGTGAACAAGGAAGCAGCTTTTGTCATTGTGAAATTCCTGCTGAACACAAGTACAGGTGATAGGCACAGGATCGAACACAATGCAAGTGGCTCCTTTGCTTTGAGAAAAAAAAAGCTTCTTCTGTTTCATGTTTATACGCAGATCTCGCAGGAATATAAGCCTGTCCCATGCAAGGGTGCCCAGCTGTGAACCGCTGCAGAAGGTGGTCCCGCCTACTGTTGCCGGATCGTCGCCATTGCTGTAAAAGTCCGCATCTTCTCATTCAGAATCAGTGCCAGGAATGTTGTCTGACTGGGACAGCTGCTGCCGAACACCGAGGTTGTGAAGCACCACGCAAACTGCGACGATCTTTGACGTACAGAGTGGGCCATAGTAGTGCTCTGTACCTCTGAACGCACTGAAAGCGGGCCGTGAGGACTCCAACGCACTGTTCCACGACGCATCACAGTGATCAGTGGGTGCGGTTGAATCGGGCAGGAGGTGATCCCGCAGGATGTACTTCAGGGTTGGGGACAAGCAGCCAAGGTTGCAGAGGTTATGCATCGAGTCCTGCGCAGGACAGTGTTCTGATTAGCGTAATATAAATATACACCTGAATATGTACCATACCTCTCTCACTTCTTTTAAAAGGTACTGTGTCAGCGATATGTATTGCCTTTTCATTTTTCTGCAGATAGACATATTCACAAAATTGCTTGTCTGGTTGGGTTAGCTAATTACAGCTTTCAAAGGCTCCAATGAAAAAAATGGGTTTATTTCCAAATGGTTTAGAATCAGCTCGATTCCTTCGTCAGCGGGAAGGACAATGAAGATGCTGAAGTGCAACCTTTAACTTTTTTACAGATCAGGAGGGGCGAGTGACTTTGGTGAAGAAGGTGTAATGGTTTCGTTTGTTTGGATAAAACTGATTTGTGGGTGGGGGGGGGGGGGGGGGCGCAGGCGGGCAGTGCACTCAAGGCTTGGTTTCCCTTTGTTTTGTTGTGCTTATGCTGTAAATATAAAGTGACAGCAGTTTTCTTTTGCAATGGTTCGGATTGTTTTTAGTTATTTTTATGAACCATGACTGAAGTACCTTTGAGTCAAGCCAGTTAATTCATTTTATTTCTGTATAGCACTAGGCTGTGCTTGCTTATCTGCATTTCTTTTTTTCATAAAAGCTGTCCTCTATATACATATGATTTGTTTCTGTGAATGCACATTTAAGGCAGTTCAATTTCATCCATTCTTTTAATCAACATAGCCTCTGAATGTAGCATTTCATTTCTGTATCGTGATATGTATACTATTTATACTATTTCATCACTTTATAATAAAGGATCACACGATGTCGTCATGGAAGTTTCTTTCATGCTTGACTTTTCTATTGCACTAGCAGTCTTTCCCGTGACCACAGAAAGACAAGTTGCAATTATACACTGAGAACGAGACGGATTATTGTGTGCTGCCTGGGCTCTCAGTACGATTTGTTTTGTAAGATAAGTGGCCGAAAGATTTTTCAATCAAGGGAACACTGGTGCTACCGGAGAAGATAGTGTACAACTGGGGTATGCTGCCAGTACTAACATATGGGGCAGAAACTCAGAGGATAAAACAAACTTGAGAAGTTGGGAACCATGCAGCAAGTAATAAAAGAACCATGACTAATGCCTTTGCTACATTAAACACCATACACGCATTCTCAAGCTTGCATACCTATCAACTACCCCGGCGTCCACTGCCTAAGCACCGGCTCAAAGCAGATGCCCTCCACTCAAAGATGTCGTGTACAAACTCAAGGTACCAGAGCAGTGATATGCAACGCTGGTCAGATACCTGCAAAGTGTTGTGTGCAGTGGAAGAAAGTCGGCAACAGCAATACAGCCAGCCACACGCAGTGCAACCGTAATTCAGTGGTGCAGCGAACTTATTTCTCTACATTTGATTTTGAAGCGCAGCTTCGACAGCTCTATCTCTCATTTCATTCGTGGCAGTTACTGCTTGTCTGCATATCAATGTTTGTGAAATTGGGGCGCACCCAGTACGTCTGATTTCCTTTCATGGATTACATCTCTTCAATACAAGGCATGTACCGCGATCAAGTATGAAGCATGATGAACCTATTTTTTCTGTGTGTGTCATCAAGTCACTTCTATCGAAGCTAAATAGTGACGTAAACTTTGTTTACCGCGAATAATGCGTTATTTACTATCACTGAAGTTCGAGCCACGGAAAATGTCGTTAAAAAAATGGGACAGTGGCCAAAAGCTGTCTTTCAAGTTCCTCCTTCGCATTCTCTACTAACGGCACGCACAACTTTAAATAAGATGAAATTTGTCCTCACCACTATGATGTTGAGGGTGTAAAAGTCGTTTCTGGAAAAGTAGGCAGCCTTGAGACCTTGAATCCATGTGGACGAAGCCTTCCTTCGCCGCGGCCGGCTCCTCCGCGCTGGCAGGGAAGGTGATCCACATAACGCCGACGCGCTCGACGATCGCTTCCTCGTCATTTGCGATCGCGCCGTGGTAAATGCCGGTGGCGATAAAGCGAAGGGCGCAAAGCACTTGCAGATCAATGGTCGGGGCTGTTCTTCGGGCCCGTACGCCGCCTCTCCAGGTCCTGGCGAAGCTTCCCGCGCAGTCATCGCACCATGCTTGTCGTCAGCCGGCACCGCAGTCGAAACGATTCATCGGGCATTGCAAAAGTATCGCGCTTATCGCGGAATTATTTTCGCTCCTGCACCTCCAACTACCACACGACGAAGTACAGCACCATTTTCTGTCGCATACGAAGCGTTCTCTTGTGGCAAGAACCACAACTTCGAACAAGTCAAATGAAGTAACAAGCTTTTATTTTTACAAGCAAACTTTACATACACTACTTAGTGGTAATATTACACGTTTTTTCGAAGGCGAGCTTGCTTGGTCATACAAATCTCCTGTATGCATAGATGGCCCTGAGCAAGTATGAAGCTCAGCAAATGCTGATACGATATTTTATTTTGATATTAAAGTCAATTTTCTCGCGGCATCCGTACTGACATCAACACTAACCTGACGTCAGGCTACAGCACTAATCCTCTGGTGACTTCACGCAGCAGTCTGGCTAGTTGTGATGACGTCAAGCACCAAAACACAAAAAATGGCAGCTTGCGCGTCGCCTTCTCGATCATCTGCTCGCGCCGTGCGGTCGTGCGGTCACTGTCATCCAGTGTACTTGTGAAGCGAGTAAGCGGAGCCTGGAATAGAGTGCGTGCACGCGAATACAAAATATACGATTATCAGAGAGCAAGGGAATCGTCTGACTTTGAATTTGTCGCCATGGCACCGATATTTTGCCCTGTGAAGTCTTGTGCCAGTGAAACGGAGGAGAATAGGTGCAAGTTCCACCGATTCCCGTCCGATCCGGCGCTGAGACAAGCGTGGGTCGACTTCGTGCGCTGCGGCCGAGGCGGAGACTGGACGCGAACCAAGCGGAGTTAACTCTGTTCGCTCCACTTCACTCCGGACGCGTACACGCGCAGCATGCAGTTGCTGACCAGCTTCGGATTGTCGACGAAGAATCTGCGACGAAGAATCCCAAGGTTGTGCCCCACTGCCGCAACCCCGCATCACGTTGCCTTTCAAGGATATAGAAAAAGAGTCTGCAGCGGCAGCAACTTAAAGCGTGCAGGCGATCCCGAGTTGCGTGCTCCAGTGGAGGTTACTCGTGTTATCGGAATCAGTGTTGTTTTCGTGCATAGCCACGCCGTGTACTTCAGTTGTTGAGTTTAGACATGGTGAACATGCAATTCTGATAATGTACGAGTTCATCATTGTGCAGCTAAGCATATGTCAGGCTAATGCCGTCTTTCAGGTTCCTCTTCACATCTTACCTAGTCCATGAAGTTAAGACGACTACCTTTCAGAAATTTGGAGAATGTGTTTACTACCATGTGTGCAAACCTTGTCGATTTTTCTGTTTTGTTATTGTCACGTTACCAACCGTGGCCTTTGCCTCATTACTTTCACACATGTTATTGAAATCAGTGTTGTTTTCGTGCACAGCTACACCGTGTACTTCAGTTGTTGGGTTGAGACATGGTGAACATGCAATTCTGGTAATGTATGAGTTCATCAATGTGTAGCTAAGCATATGTCAGGCTAACGCCGTCTTTCAGGTTCCTGTTCACATCTTACCTAGTCCACGAGGTCAAGACGACTACCTTTCAGAAATTTGGAGGACGTATTTACTGCCATGTGTGCAAACTTAGTAGCTTTTTCTGTTTTGTTATTGTCACGTTACCAACCGTGGCCTTTGCCTCATTACTTCCACATGTGTTATCGAAATCAGTGTTGTTTTCGTGCATAGCTACCCCGTGTACTTCAGTTGTTGGGTTGAGACATGGTGAACATGCAATTCTGGTAATGTACGAGTTCATCATTGTGTAGCTAAGCATATGTCAGGCTAATGCCGTCTTTCAGGTTCCTGTTTACTTCTTACCTAGTCCATGAGGTCAAGACTCAGAAATTTGGAGAACGTATTTACTGCCCTGTGTGCAGACTTAGCAGCTCTTTCTGTTTTGTTATTCTTACTTTAGCAACTACAGCCTCTTTCTTGAATTTCATGTGTGTTAGCCTAAGTGTTGACTTCCTTCTGTAGTGCTGGTCATATAGCATCTGTTTTGCATACGACCAGAAGAAAGGTCAGTGGCACAGGCTGTTATGCCTAAAGAAATAAATCAAGTTGAACATGTTTTCTTCTATTGAACTGCATCTCCATGACGTTCGTATACTTAAAGCCGCAGTAGTCTTGTGGAGGGAAATTTTGACGCACTGCAGAGACGACGCAGCTGGGCAGGACCACTCGCTTTCGTTTGCCAAGGCGATGCCAGACCCATCTTACAAAGGGACGATGTCGCCTGAAATGTGAATGCAATACGATATAAAAATGCAGTGGCAAGAGTAAAGGTAGACATATCCTTCAGCTGAATCAAATGTGTGCACAGAGTCATATTCCAGAACCATCTACTGACAAGGGGCCCTTTCGACAAAATTACGAAATAAAACGTCATTGTTATGTAGCATGCAGATTCCTTTTTAGCAAGTACAGATATGCAGAAACACTTCATTTTATTTATCGTTTACTTAATCAACCCAATGGGCCAAAGGCACTACCGAGAACTATGACTTATAGAGGGGAAAAAAAAGAACAATGAAATACATGTCAATCACAAAGAACGTGAAAGGCGAGATCAAGTAATCTGAGCTGCTGCTTACATTGTTAGATAGTTCTTAAGAACTAATGTAAGCAGCAGCTATTCTAAGCTTGCAGATTTTATTTCACATATTGTGATTTCGAGATCGTGCATAATTTGCGCTGCCTGACGACCGGAGGTGTCCAACGCCACTTATACATGTATTTTTTCATTTCCCTTTATTTAGTTAGACACACGATATGGAATATGGACATAGCAATATTAGCAAGTAACATGCGCCTATGCACGTTTTGAGTGAGTGGATGACGCGCCGTACTTGCGACCACCACACTTTTGCAGGAAGTATACCCGAAGGCATGCACTTTGCATGCCAGAGACAGCTTGCGATTCGGCGTACTTCAGCTTCAACAGCAACAGCTAACTTTTAGATCAACCGCAGCAGTAATACCTGTGGATTTCCGGTGCCTCAATGACGCCTGGTCGATCTTCCATCAAGGGTAGTACGCTATCTCGAGGGCGTGAATGTCGACAAGCACCCACGCTGAAACGTCGGGTGCGCGGTGACACAGGCTGCCTTATCCGGCACTAGAGCGCGACTTTGTCGATTTCCCGACAGCACACCGACTACGTCTGTGTCCATCGGGTGGCAACTCCCCACAGAGGCACCTACGCAGATTACGTTATCGATATAATGTTCAGACGTTACGACCAGCAAGAGGTTGTCATACTGCGTGCGCAGTGCGGCTGCATAGGAAAGCGGCAGGACAAAGCATACATGCGGTGTCGAATCTGCGCCTAGTACCAATAATTTCAAGATAGTAATAGCATTACAAAATCCACACGAACGCTATTGACTTCCGTAGAACATCCAGAAGACGCCCGCGCAAGATCAAGCAAAAAACAGCGAATTCTTACCGCTCGACATTCCCGATGCTCAAGCCGTCTGCACGGCGCTGTCGCTGTCAGACGACTCGTCTTCTGACGTACTTGCAAGCGGGTCGAATGCGAAATGATTCGCGGGGTCGGCAAGCTCGGCATCTTCCTCTCTGCCGAAGTCGTTGCTGCCGTCGGAGTCTGTTGACAAATATTCGTCCATCGTTGACGGCGCGACAGTTGCCGCATGTGCGGCGCGCAGCAGACGATGGAGCTACGCGCGCACGAGGATACGTCACGAAAGCGTGCGCCTATGGCGTGAGCATTCACATACTACCGCCTGGTGGCGCTACTCGTCCCATTGCCGTGACGTCAGGGTACAGAAGGACCCGAAACTAGCTTTTAAAAACATGCTGTAATTAATTTTTCAGGGCGCACTCACGCTTGCCGGTGCATTTGCTAGGCTCTTCGGGACCTGGTCTATCATTTGACGCAATAAAACGATAAGTGAAAAATTTCGTGTCAGTACTCCTTTAACCGATACATGTTAGCAAAGTAATTTACAGAATGACCTCTACTCATACGTACGGGAGGCGACACATCGAACGAGCAACCGCGAGCAACTGAATTTACAACAATATGGCGGCGAATTTGGGGCACTTCGTCGTTCTCACAATTAAAGCAGCAAATATGGCGGTATGCAACGTCACGCAACGTCATTTTGACGCGACAAAGAGTGAGATCCTGTGACGCAACGACCACCATGAGTTCAATGTCCAATCATGTTACAGACATGGCGGTTTTTTGTCAAGCAAGCAGTAGTTTCGACAAACCGCAACTTCATCGTACGCGCACCTTAGTACCACATTTCGGTTTCGTTATTCAGTCCAAACCTTTCTTGATACATGGCAGAGAACGGTGAAGGGCTACTTCGGAAAAAAATAACTTGTTTGCATCACGTTACGTCATCGCGAATTCCTGTGTCGTAACGCTATTACAGCGCCACAAGACGAACAAACTCGCGCGACCAATCAAATCAGGCTAATGGCGGAATTTGACAACATGGCGGAATTTGACAATGTCCAGAATAGCACCCCCCGGTGTGTGACATCCCAGACAACACACGAAATCCCAAGGACATCCCAAAAATACCCAGACATCCCACATCCAAGTTACGATGTCCACGGGACGTCCTGCGCGCATATTAATCGGGATGATCCCTAACACATCCTAAGTTGGTGTTTCTCAGGACTAAGTTCGTGTGCGACAAGTAACATTCTCATTAGCATGGTAACTTCAGATATTTTAATTGGAGAATTAAATTTACATGCTGGCATTTCATTAAAGCTTGCAAGGTCATTTGCGCGCATGTTTATGTCACTGATAACTACCAGCTTGACACGTTCTCTTTTTTTTTTTTGCTACTCTGTTGCAAGGAGACCCGCAGTCAGCTGTAGCGCGCAGCAAGAACAAAAAATAAAATAAAAAATAAAGGTATAAGGAATCCTCAGAGAGCGAGCGTACCTATGAGCGTACTACGCAAAGAGCATGCACGCTCTCTGCACGCACGCTTCTTGTGACTTTTTTTTTTTGTCCGCAATTCTCGTCGTCTGGAAAATTTCGACCACCTAAAAATAACGTGGCACGGTGGTGGGCTGTGTTAGCTGCGTGCATTTGTTGTGGTCAAGGTTAGTTTCGGTTTAGCGGCCTACGATCGGCCAAGGCGAGTCCAAGCCGAAGACCATATCTGACCGTGTGCGCGCGCGCCCATTCAGTACGAGAATCGCTGCTAAGGTGAGTTTGCGAGTTAATTTTCTCTTCTTTAGTAGTATTTGCTGGCTCTCTATGAAGCGTACATATAAGTTATATTTCAACATCTCACATACAGTATTTTCCTTGTATGTCAGGGCTCGATAGGCTGAAGGTGCAGTCGTGCGCTTATCGAAAGGCATGGCCACAAATAAAGAACTTGGAGTGATGTCGTTCGACAATGACAGTAAGTGGCCATTTATTTTGTACTTTGTTTGAACGTCTATGCATGTATTTTGTTAAAGTGAAGTTATGATATCTGTTATAGGTGTCCTTCAGTATTTTTTACACATACAGTGTGTGTCGCCGTTGAAGTGTGGTACAGTTGCACAATGGATTCCGTGCCGCCGCGGACTACGATGTTCAGGCGCGTCCGCCGTAAGGTAGAAACCGACTTAGGCCACATATTTTCGTCTCCCGGCGAAGATTCAGCAGAAGTGCTTCCCTTGTCCGACTCCAATTCGCAACTTTCAGCGACTATAGGGGGCGCCACAAGAAAACCAATATGGCTGTCGTAGCGGTGATCACCTGCACGCACGGAGCCTTGGTCGCATGTGTTGTCAATGCATGGTTGCCGCCGCTTGCGGTTAAGATAATTTTCCATGGCATTCAACTTCCTATGAAGGAAGGAAGCAGCTCATGCTTGAGTGCATTAAGTGCGAGACATACGGTATCATCTTGCGTCGGATTCGATGTCCGACGCGCTGGTGCCGCAGCCGGTACGGTGATGATACGTCGTACTGGGTCGCCGGATCGGGCATACAGCGTGCGTCAAACTCGGCAGATTTTTGTCATCCGCTCGGTCCGCCGATCGCGCGGCCGTATATCCACAGCGGTAAACAGCTCCGGAGACCGGTAACGTATAGAGCCGCTGGTGCTGCCGGTCGTTTCTTTACCAGACCGAGCATGCCGAGGCATTTACCGGTAGAGTCGCTATCACTGGCATGAAAAAGATGGGCTACAATTGTTTTATTACGCATTCCTAATCCAATAAAGCGGTGCTCCAGTGTGCCACTTATTCAAAAAACTCGCCGGCTTACGAGCTACTAGCGAGATCGGGAAACACGACGCTAGGGCATTTCGCAGGTTAACATGCGACACTGCAGGCCGTTTCGCCCAGTGCCGTAACTAGAGGGGGGGGCTGAGGGGTTTCTGACACCCCCCCGAAATTTTTTAATGCTTTAGCTTTTCTGGTGATACTCAAGTATTCACACGCCTTCACATCGACCACCAGTTGCCAAAGTTAGCCGTTCTACACAAAAAACACCCCCCGAAAAAAATTCCTGGGTACGGCCCTGGTTTCGCCCAACTGGTTTACTTTGTTTCCACCTTCGCTCTTCATATCGATGTTGTCGCGAAAACTGCTTGCGTATGTCAATCATGTTGCTAAAATTTGAGCGCCCTAGACAAGGTGGCGCTCGATCGCGATCGGCGGAGGCGTCCGCCCAGCTGTCGCTCTCAGACTTCAGTTGCGGCGGACTGTTGTCATGTGTTTTTCGTTCGCGAAAGCATAGTTGTATTAACCGTGTTATGGTAAACCAAAAAAAAAAACAGAAATAAACTCGCCTGTTGTGTCTCAGGATTACCCACCATGGTAGCACAGCACGCTAAGTGCAGGTGCTGCTGAGTTCGCTGGCACGGGCTCGATTCCCGGCCACGGCGGCGGAATTTCGATGAGGCTAAATGCCAAAGAACAACCATGTGCTTAGATTTAAGAGCACGTTAAAGAACCCCAAGTGGTCAAAATTAATCCGGAGCTTCTCACTACGCCGTGTCTCATCATACCTTGGTTCTGGTGCATAAAATCCGAGGAATTCTGTTGCGTCCCAGAAGCTACAGCCAATTTAAAGGGCACGCTCGTAACCACAAGGTTATTGTGGCAAGTTTCACGATGTGCAGTTGGATAGCCCATTCCTTTTTCCGTCGCTAGCCGGAAAGAAACCCAAGCACGCTTACAACGCATTTCACGATGCGATTTGAGCATTGCAGTCCGCAGCAGACGCGATTGCTCACGTATTATTTGCCCATTATTGAAGCTCGAAGGTTCCACAATCTTGCACCAACAAAATCCATCGTAATTCAGTTGTCGCACGCGCAAGAAGTTGTGGGACACAACGACGACGATGCACGACTCGCACGTTGTCGCCGGGCAAGTTTTCGTTCTATCACCGCATCACGGCTTTCGCCGAGTACCGTGTGAGGGCGCCACCGTAGCTGAAAGTTGCGAATAGCGATAAAGAGCCGTCCTTGGCCTCACATTCATCGTGTATAGGCAAGATCCTTTAGTGTCGCGCGCTCACCTTGACGCGTTGCCAGAAGTGCTCAGTGACAGTAATATCAGTGAATGCAGCTCTGTTGATGACAGCGCTTTTGAAGCCGTAGAGTTCTCGTGCGACGTTCAGCAATCGTCACAGCTATGGTGTGGAGATGCCGAGCGCAATGCTGGACCTCAAGAGCAGTCTTCAAATGCATCGTTTGCGAAATTAAACTCAACGTATCAACGACATGCATCGCAAATGTGCAAAATATATTTTCTTGGTTTCCTAAATGTTTGTGGCACTCTGCAGCAGAAAAGCATAGAGCTGTTGGCGACGTGCTGAGGCGGAGGAAGGTTTTACTAGAGAAAAAGTGGGACACATTCATCCCATTATCCTTCAAAGGGTTAATTCATGGTATTTATTACATTCTAGAGCCTTTGACCATTAGGTTCTTCCAAAAAAAAAGCATTGTGTCCACAAATTTTAATAATGAAAAATTTCATCGCTGTTGGATAATAATTGATCACCTATTCCTTTCTTTTTTGCTATTCACAGGGACAAAGGGGGGGGGGGGGGGAATTATAGCTTGATATCATTTGTGGCTTACTGATTGCATTTTTGTTGTTTCTAGAGAGATCACACTGCAATACAAGGAGGCGACACAACCAAAGAGAAAGCCTCACTAATTCTTCGCACCATCCTTGCACCAGCAGTGGCTACAGAGTTCAGTTGGTTCGGGGCCAAAGGCAAGAAAAAGTTTGTGGACACAAACATCTGCAAGCTGATGTGCAGTAAGTTGAATAGACCTTTTTCAAGCAATCCCAGAACGCCCCGCGGGCGCGCGGAGCACTATGGGAAAAGTGTGTACGCCGAGCCAACGCCTCCTCTAGAAAGATGCCTGCGACGTCGCACGCTTTCCCATTGGGACGGGAGGTTCCTTGTGGTTCAGTGCTTTCTCCGCGAGGAGCACTCGCAGCCGACACTACTACTTCCGCTGGATTCGGAAGTGACGCCATCACAGAGACACGGCCGCGCTGCCTCCGGGACGGCAGTAGACATTGCTTTAATCTCGGAGGCTGCAAGGTTTAAAGCGGCCGCCGCAGCGAGCGCTCGCAGCCGACACTGTTTTGTGGAGCGGAGGAGGAGAGAACAGGAGAGGGCCGGGAACCAGCTCTTCGGCTCACGTCGCAGGCATCTAGTCTAGGAGGCATTGGCCGAGCAAGCCGTCTGGCCAGCTGTGCCGTCGCTCGCTGCTCTTTGCGCCGTGGGAGCACGAAACAAAATGAATACGTCGCCGCTTATTGACTGTTATTAAATCCTAAATACTACACATGTCCGAACGCTCCTGCATGTATCTCTACGCATGAAATGATGAAATGTGAAAGGAATAACTGGTCAGTCAGCGTAGGTATTTAGTGGTTGTATGTCGGATGGAACAGTTAAGCAGCATTCAAGTTATCGCGTGCCGATACATGTAGTCGAAACGTACTATCGTGAGCTATGTGAAGTGGAACACAGATATGTATACAGATTATTATTTGAGTTAATTTGGCAAGTCACGCGCTGTACAAAGAAGTGAACACATTCTACACGTGTTTAATGAAGAAGGGATATGGGTCTAAAACTCACTTGTCCAGTGCCTTGCTCCAACAATTGGCTGTTTCTTGGTACATGCTTTTTTAAGTTTCACTTCGAAGCATGTTTGCAGGTAGTGTTCATCGAAACTGATGTTTCATTTCACGTCGGCGCATTCGAATATTGTTTAACGAGGAAATGTGATGTCCTGCTTACGGGCGCGGGCCAGTCGATAAAAGCTTGTGCACATAAGCTGAGCAGTATATTTTCCAGCTGCAAATTGATCACTTCAAGGAAGTGGTGTATCCAGTGTATCATCGCATCGGTTTGCCAAAAGCTCATTCGCATTGCAAAGAAAGATAAATAAGGACGTCCTCCACCCGTGAACAATGAAGAAACTAGAATTATTGCAGTTATTCCATGTATTCATAAGAAGCCGCACGGCCTCAGAAATGCAGGTAAGCGATATGGGGAGATGATTGTGTTTTCCGTAACAAATACACTTAGTCGCAGTTGCTCTTTAGTGCACAAAAGGTCGCAGGGATATGCAGTGGGCAAATAAAAATGCGCTCAGATGCTTCCAAATTGCTTTTTTTTTATTTTCAATTTTTGTGTAGGAGTTGTTAACCGAATGCCTGTTTCATGTGCTCGCTGTACATCGGCCAGGCGTACTGGTCAATGTATTAACACGTGCCTCAGAGCGCATCGAAATTAATTCATTGGAGCCGTTTTTTCATCTCGCCTCGCATTGTCAGTGATGCAAATCTAATACAGTCTTCTAAAGAACCGTAATTTTCTATCGTCATCCTAATCAGACCAGGCGAGCAATCTGGGCGACCTATCACATCATAAACAACGCAGCACTTTGTGCAAATCAACCTTCTCTGTCGTTGCAAGACAAGGAACTCAACTTTACTAATCGACTGTTGACACGCTCCTTGGTTGTTTCACTTTTTTTTAAACTTTTTTTTGTGTCCCTGTGACATGCGCGAGGCACCTCCATATTTATATATGTTTTTTCACACGTCTACAGTGAGTTGATCTTTTTAACTAAACGCCGACTATACTTTCAAGCGTATACTCTTTAAATATCAGAGCCCCACATTGTACTCGACGACAGCTCGATGGACGCTGGTTCCAAACGCATGCGCGAATTATAGACTGCTCCTCCACTTCATAGGCAACCGAGTTATATATTTTTTTTAAATTTCATTTATGCCGTAAGGCGAACTGGTGCCAAAAAATAATAATAATAAAAGGTGACGCTTCTGAGCCGCTCAGCTGATGCAACAGTGGGACAGATGGAGATCGCAGAGAAGAGAAGCCGTCGCAGCTGTTCCTGGTTGAATTAGGCTGCAATAAGTTGCACCTTGCGAAATACACTCAATATGAGAAGCGCATTGGCACGGTGCAAGCAGGAAGCTAAAGCGTGCGGCCCGCGCGCTCGTCGCGGCGGCTGCTGCGGCGTACACACTTTTCCCATGAGCGCTTGCGCGCCCGTTGGGGGCGCTCGGGTGCTTGAAAAAGGTCTATTCATGTATAACTGCAAGGCAATGCTTTCAAAACAGTAATTTAAACTACTATTTAACAAAACCCATTGTTCATGAGATGTGTAGAAGCGTGTTGCTATTTGCAGGAATTTCCTATGGCTATTGATCATGTATGAGCTTGAATACATAAATGTCCTTTATTTTTGTAGTGTATTAATTGTAACATTAAGTAACTGTGAGCTTATGCCCACAACACTGCAGCGAAGATCAAGCGATCATAGTAAAATATTACCGTGATAACACTTGTAGTTATCTTCACATGTATTCTGTAAGAACTTCCCTGGTACAGCAAGTTAAACAGCTTTTAAAGAGTTTTTTTTCCATTTTGAACCATTTGTCATATGTCATCTTCAGAGCCAATTTATCATGAGGGGTGCTGTAATGGACACCTGTAGGGCATTTTGATTTACCTTGTGATCATTCTCAGCACAATGCTCTTCGCAGAAACATTTCGCATGGCACTACCATAGGCACACATCTGCCATGGCCTCTAACGTGGGATGTGACCCAAATGCTTAGTGTGCTACCTTAACAGTTAAGCTACCACTTTGCTCTGCTGAAACAACTATTGAGGTTTGATTTCCTGTCATGGTGAAAATGAAGATGACTGTTGCACTTGTGTTTAACAGCATGTGAAAGAAATCCATGCATTTGAAATTATCCCGAGTTTCTAAATTCCGCTTGCCTTTATACAGTTCGACACATAATACCGAAGTAATAAACTAAACTAAAGCAAACTATATATGCATATGTAGGCATTGGGCATTAGATTAGTTTGGGACAATATTTCTTGTTTGGAAGCTTAAGCCCTTAGGGTGTCACTCAGAACTACATGTCTAGTGGTGTAGTGTTGACCCCTCCACCTTTATTTGGTGTCCTTGTAATATATCTGTTTTTATTACTGTATAATACTAATAAAATTCCTTTGCTTTTTTCTACTTGCAGCCACCCTAACAGACAAGCAGGTGTCTACCCAGGTGGCCGTTACAATAAAAGAAATTGAGAAGTCGGCAATGTCATAGTTTAGACATGCTGCAGAGAGGGCAGCTGCCTTGCAGAAGATGTAGGCCGAGAGGTGCTTCGAAGTGAGTGCACTTTCCTAAACAGATGCCTCTTTAAGTGCAAATAACTAGCAAAAGCTTTTTAGCTTGACAATAAATTTGGCAACAATCTCTCTTGCCGATGCACATTATAGTGTTGGATGCCTCTTGTTTTATGTACGTACGGTTTTGCATTTCTATATGGTGATGTTTGACAGCTTTAATTTTGTTCATACTGTTGTATAGCAGCCAACTTCCCACCTAACCATTTTTTATGGAACATAGTTATAATTGCAAAAGTGTTCCAAAAGCCGGGTGAGTTCATGATTAAAAATATGTACTCCGACTTAACATAACAAAATATAACAAAAATTACATAGACGTTTCGCCACCTATGCGGGTGGCATCCTCAGTATGCACTGGCACAAAATGAGCGGAGGTCGCCCAGTCCACTGCTCCCCTGCAACGATCACCCCCTGCAACGACCGCACTCCTGCAAACGATCAAAGCGGGGTCGTTTACAAGGTGCTGTGTGGGGACTGCGACGCCACATACATCGGCGAAACAGGAAGGAAGTGGTCAAAGAGGCTCAAAGAGCACAAAGGGGACGTCGCTAAAGCCACCCACGCCACGCGTTCCAAGACCGAACTTGTCGAACACTGCTGCACGACGGGGCATGCCTTCGACTTCAGTAATGCGACGACGCTGGCTCAGGAACAAAGGTGGGGAAGAGAAAGCTGCTTGAGTCGTGGTTCATCCGTCGCGACAAGTCGGCGTGCATTAAAGGGGCCCTGCGACACAATTTGAGCAGGTCTTTTTCATCGGTTCTTCTGGTACTGTGGAATGCACCGATATCGTTGCGCAAGTGGCAACGCCGAAATCGAAGCTGTTATAATTTTAATTCACCGGATAAACTACCTTGATTTCGAACTATGGCGACACACATCGGCTATTTCTGTTACAGGAAGTGACGTCATGTCATGTGACAGTGACGACAAAGACCGTTCGTTTTTGATTGGCTTGACGCGACACGTGACGTGCAGTATTCATACGGTGGTAGCTAGGCCGTACGAGTGAATGCTAAAAACAATAAAAACCCTTTATATACTTTCTCAGAAAGAAATAACTTCTGTTTCTAAATGACGTGTTTTCAGAACAACGAAACCAACACTAGGTGTCCTGTGCAACTAGGTGGGGGAGGGTGGTGGAGGACAATGCATTCCGGTGTTTTGCTTTTTGCGGTGTTGTCGTGGTGGTGTGCACTGCTGATCGTTCATCGTACCTAAAATCTGCTGCTTGGCCTTTCGGCGAAAGTACATTGTAGTGTTGTGCCACCCGTGTAATCGCCTGCGTGCGTGCGCATTCGATGCGCAGTTGCTAGTTGCGCGAGCAGTGGCAACACTCCTGCTAGTGTATCGTTTCACCTAAAGTCCCTAGATTTTTCCCTCTTCGAAAGGAAAAAATCTAGGGACTTTAGTTTCACCGGCTGCCAGCGAGCCGGGCAGCACGGGCTGTTCTGGAAGGAACAAGCTGTTCCTTCACCAGGCATGTTGGAGTCGTCGTCCGCTTTGTAGAGCGATCCTCCGAGACGAAGAAGTATTTTCTTGACGTCAGCCGGAAACTTCGGACACCATGTCGCGTACTGCCACCGTGTCGGGGCAGACGCGCAGGAGAAAGAACACAAGAGGCAAGCGTTCAAGCCCCAAATCAAAAAGCCCCCCCCGTTTATTGTGCGTCCATCTTTTATAGCCCCAGTGGGTGGAGCCGTCCCCGGCGTCTCCAGGCGCCGCAGCCGTCCTGGAACGCGGGCGTCGCTGGGTTGCATTGCAGATCACGTTGATGCGCGTTTCTCGAAGCGCTGGTCGCGTTCGATGCAACGCCACAGTGTGCTCCTTGCACTTCACTGCTAGCGCCTAACCAGGGTAACGACGCCGTCAAAAACAGCAGTAGCAAGGTTCTGTGTGAAGGCCACCATGAGGTGACATTTCCGGTAGGTCTTTATGAGACGCGCGCGCTGATTGGAAACGGCCTTTGACGTCAGCGGGAGAGTGAAATACGAAAGGGAACGTTTCTTGTCGTCGTCTGCTCGAGTTTTGAACTTTGAGGACTCATAACTTAACTTTTCGGGCACCAATTTGCATCATTCTTGTTGCCTTCGTCTCGGCATTCATTACTATACGCGTTCCGGTGCTAAATAAGGCGGTCGCAAAAGTGTCGCAGGGCCCCTTTAACAACCGTGGCCCCCTACCGGATGTGTACAGAGACATACGAGACTAGCAGTGAACTGGGCGACCTCCGCTCATTTTGTGCCAGTGCATACTGAGGATGCCACCCGCGTAGGTGGCGAACATCTATGTAATTTTAAATGTGAAGCATTTCTTTGCGTACTGCAAGCACTTTTCCGTTTCTATCTACGTATCTATCTATCTATCTATCTAGCCGCCTACGTCTGGGTGCTCTCGTGGTGGCACCCTTAACTTGGGGTCGACCAAAATTTGTATAGGAGGGTAAGAGGCACTGATGAATATGTATCGCTGGTCATGACATGAATAACGTGAAAATCCCGTCGCGTACGTCGCCAAACTCATTTCTCCAGACACGTGTGGCTCATACCTTTATACCACGAGCCGCGGAATGCGGGTATGCGCCACAGGACTTTGACAATTTGTATCTACCCAGGAACGGCGAGAACAGGCATTGGTAATTTAAATGCGAGAGCGTTAAGAGAAACTGACATCGGTGGCGTTGACACTGGTAATTTAAAGGCGACAGCGTTAAGAAAAACGGACACCGGTGGCGTTGACGCCAGGAATACAAAGACTACACTCTAAGAAAAAAAGGACTAAAAGGGGTAGGGAGGTTAGTCCTTTTGGGGATCAACTGATTTGCCACAACCAATAGTCCTTTTGGGGATGAACTGCAAGAGGATAAACAGTTAGTCCTTGAAGGATTAACTGCAAAGGGACTAAGGGTTGCTCCTGTGAGGACTAATGGTTACTCCTGTAAGGACTAACAGTTGATTTTCGGAAATGGTCCCTGACAGAGCAAATGTTACTCTCGTAAGGACCAACTGTGGATCCAGAGAAATCATCCCTGGGAGAGCGAATGTTACTCCTTCCGGATAAATTGTTAATCCGTTTGAACAATTTTTGAAGGGACTAACGAGTAATCCGCTAATCATTCACCTGTGAATGACCTGGCCATCCTCACCAGACTGTCATGATAGCTTAGGTCGTCTGCGCTTTACTCAGTACTGCATCCATGTACGTGTGCAGGAACGAAAAACTGGAGAGATCAATTCAGGGCTAGAAACATTTATTTTCTCCAAACAGTGCGCCACGCGCACCAGCGGTACTGGCCGTCGGCTGCTGTTCACCTTGATGAAGCGGCACAGCAGGTCAAACGACCGGTGGGTCTTGCTCGTCCAGTTGAAGGCCCAGTGCTGTGTCCGTGTCGCTTTTCGTCCTGCTTCGTTTATGCGCTAAAAAGGGAAACATGAATTACTAACATGCCCAAGCATACGCTCTTGCAGTAGAAGACCTCCTGACCCCAAGTGTACTGATTCTAGTAAGAATGCCCACATAATCTTCGTTGATACGGAGAAGGATGTCAAGAAAAAAAATTACAAGCAATTCAACTTAGTGTCAATTGTTTACTAGCTATTTACCAGGTGTATGCAGTCGCCGACCGTATTTCTGGCGCATCTTCCGAAACAGCAATTTCCCTGCGGAATGGTTGCTTACCTCTGCGATCTCAAAATGAGATCGGCATCTCGTTCACACTTGGAACTAAGAAAGGAAGATCAAGTAAAATCCCCTCGAACCAGGGGCGTAGCCAGAAATTTTTTTTTTTGGGGGGGGGGGGGGGGGGCACCACCTTGATTTCGGGGAGTGCACCTCCGTGACATGGCCATTTTTCGCTATGTATGCCATGGCGAAAAAAAAATTTCGGGGGGGGGGGGGGGGGGTGCACGTGCCCGGTGTGCCACCCCCTGGCTACGCCACTGCCTCGAACGCGCGAGTCGAAGCCGCACTACTGGGGGAGAAAAACGCGCTGCAAGACTGTCGGCTATTTTACCAGACAGGCGAAGCACCCAGCCCTTAGAAAAACGCGTTAACTGCTTTCAATGGATTCTTTTAAGCACTTGCAAGCCATAATGCTGATCATATTTTAATTTGCTTTGTCAAACTTGAATGAAATTATGTATACCAACTTCAAGACTTTCCCTATCGAGAATTTTTAGTTGCGCGGTGACCTTTCAATTCTTCAAAACACCTTCAACAAGGTAAACACTTCGCGACAAGCGGCAAATTAGGACACGGGGAGAGTCACGTCAATGACACTGCACACGCTAGGAGCAGTGACACAGATCGCCAACGGTTTTGATTTCTTCAGTGTGTTGACCCTCGGTGTTCTATCAAGGGTTCCAGAAAAAAAAAAGGAAAACACGAACATATTAACATCTATCTTAATTCCTACGAAACGCCATCACTTATATGGTGTAGCGCCTGCTTTCGAAAAACTAGGATGGCTCTTACCTGCAAGAAATACAAAAAGAAAATGTTTTTGTTGTAAAAATAAAATAGCTAGAAGCGCAAGGCTTAATCACGAAAGCCCCAGTGATTACGCAATCGCACGCTCATACAACATGCTAAAACACGCCGCGCACAATGCTTTTTCAGCTTTCATATTCTTTATAACGCAATGGGCCAAGGCGATGAAAATGAAAAACTTACCTTGAGAATTAACAGAGGCGCGAGGTTTGCAGAGCCAGTTAATCCACAAAACGGTGATCGCACTTCAAGGTGACGGCGTCTATTCTTGAAGCTTAGCAGAAAAGATGCTGCGAAGCATGGGTGTCTATTTCTTCGCAGGAAAGTTCCGGTGTTGAGTCCATTGAACAGCCGTTCCACAGAAACACGTGCACTTGCATGCGCGTCCACAATTGCAGCACATGCAGCGAAGTATGCTTTCACAGCTGCGTTGATAGTCTGTGTAGATAGCGGCACTCGCTTTCCACGAAATCAGAACAAGAAAGATCAAAAGTGACGAACACGAACCGCACTCGTGACTGCAGTGAGCGATTATGAAGAAGAAAGTGCGGCGCGGATGGATACACAATATACGTGCTGAAATGTCTGTCACATTTGCACGATTATAACCACTAGTAAATGTTTTAAAGCTTATTGGAGAACTAAGTTTCAAGCTTTCATAATTGGCGGTGCAGCATTAACACCTTACAAATTAATCTTTTCTCGCGTTATTTTCTTGATCGCGACAGTAAGCGGGCTGACGAGCCTTGTCATCAGTACAGTGAACGTTTGAACCACGACCTGTTTGAACATGCATTCGCCGCATTCCTCCCCCTTCAACACCCCGCCAACCCCGCCGCGTGCAACCACCACCCCGACAAAGTAGAAAGGCGAGTTTCGGAACAATAGGGTGCACCTGACCGAGAGCCATGCCCTTTCAAAGGCTGCTGAGCCGTGCTGCCAACAAGGGCTGCAGAAAAAGCGTCTTTTCTTCCCTTCAACCCCTACCCGAGGGAGTAAGTGAGCCATTCGTCCTCCCGTTAGTCCTCCAAAGTTGCACGCGACACGCCCTGCACCACAATTGGTCCTCTGGTGGACTAACGACACGATTTGAGGACTAAAGTTGACGTTACTCCCCCCTCGAGCTGGTTTTTTTCTTAGAGTGTAGAAATCAGAGTCCCAGCGGGAATCGAACCCAAGCATTCTGCGTGGCAATCAAGCATTCAAGCAATCAAGCAATCAAGCAACCACAGAGCCACGTCAGGTCTCGAAACTGCTTTGGAAGAACACCCTGTGCAGGCGTAATGTTCGTGAAACGTATATTATGGTCGCAGTGCTGGCTATGTAATTTTCTAAACATTAAATACGTACTCCTATGACGAAGAAGTTATGTCAGGTTAACGTCAGTTGTATATTTAAGCGCCATCCACTGTAGTTGGTTTACGCAGCACTATCCAGGGCTACCATCCTTGCAAGCACAAGCTCTACATACCAGCTTACGGCTTCTGGTGTTGGAAATACCCATGTTTCTGTTGGCATCGTTACACAACTGTGGACAACTGGTTATATGAAACATATGCGACTGTTCAACGTGTCTGTGCGTGCAACATTTGTACATATCTTTAGCGTCATTTCATAACGTTTCGTTCAATAAAAAAATTACAACCCAGTCACCTTACCTCCGGATGCTTCGCATAACATCGATTCCCATGGTACTTGGGATCTGCCTAATTTTTTGTTATATTTTGTTATGTTAAGTCGGGGTACATATTTTTAATCATAGTTATAATTATGGTACAGAATAATTGTTGCAATATCTGCATATTGATTATTATAGTATTGTGAATAGTTGTAGTGAATGTGTTTCATTAGCAGTATGGCTGTATTTACGCATCAATGTAGCAGCGTGCTTTTTGACATGCTGGTACACAATCTATACGTTAATGCGCTCATTTCCCTGCCAATTTAAAATGGGACTGCTCAAAGGGGTCTGGTTTTGCTTCCTGCATTAACGCATGTCGGATTCTGTCTTTCCAATAGATGCCTGATATTCATGCTGCGGGATAGAGGAGAGTTTGTCACCACCCAGGACCTGTCTAAAATGCAAAGCAAAGCTCACCATGCGGAGGGACAGAGGACCTGCTGAAAGTTCAAAGCCTCACTAATATATCAATAACTTTGGGAAAGGGACACCAACCAACTTATTCAATTAAAGTAAAAACAAAGTTTTACTCCAAAATGAAGAATCCCGACGTTTCGGGTCCAACTCGGACCCTTCTTCAGGGGTGACTGAGTGGCACCAGGGAGAAACAGAGTTTTTGGCGCCTTCTTCTCAAGGCGGGGGGGGGGGGGGATGCTTGTTTTCACCGACGTGACGTAGCCCATGGTAGTACACACTCGGGAGCGCGCCAGCCGACCGGTTCGCGTAATTTTGTTTCCCCGAGGGATCGCGCACGCGAGGATGAAAAAGGAAGAGTGCGAGGAGAAAACCGGTCTGTCGGACGGCTGTTTCGCTGCACGGTTGCTCCCCCGGTTAACTCACGGCGCGACCACGGTATGTCGCCACCGCAGAAAACATATGGCCGCCGTCCTTGCGGCCTCAGATGCGTGAGGTAGAGTGAGGTGTGTGAGCATGGAGGTGTGTGTGCGAGGGACGGGCGGACGAATGCGTGCACAGGCCGACGTGGCACGTTCGTGTTAGCCAGTACGCGTACAACTATTGTGGCTAGCAACTAATGGCTGTTGCGCGGTTGTGGACAACACGTGTGAGATATGTAGTAGAGTTCGGGCTGAAAAACCGTGAGGAAAATTGGCTTCTGAACCAACTCTGGCGTTTTGGTTAGCGAGCACGGACGGAAAGATTCTTCGGGATTGTCTACATAACTTCTGAACTGTTACTGCTCCAGCACGGAAAGACGTTTTAATTTTCTGCGTGCGATCCCGCTGTTAATTTATATGTTGGAAGCGTGTTGAGGAAACTAACCCCGAGCACGCAGCCAACGCAGCGGCATCGCCTACCTACGCGCGGATTGTCTGCATGACTTTTGATCTTGTTAGGTTTGAATTTAGTGAACTAGAATACTTCTAGAACACTGTAGTTTGAAGTAATGACGAAACACAGCGTTGCTGAACTCACTGGTTCGGACGGCTGCGCGAGCACGGAAAGACGTTTAGAGGTTGATTGCATGCGTGCGTAATCTGGTTCTTGAACACTTATACTTAATTACGGGACAGGGTGGCAATTCGATGTTCCGCATGACAGATATGTTGGAAGCATATTGTGGAAACGAACCGTTAGCACGCATATCGCCTATGAATGCCGCGAATTAGTGTGCATAGGACGCATGCTACATCTGTCATGACTGACTGTGCATCTTCAAAATCACGAAGTCGTTCAGTTCAAATTTAAATGTGCAAAGCTTTTGTTTTGATGCTTTAGAAAGTATGAAAGCGCATACTATAGAAAATGGGACAGGGCAAACAGGAGCAACGAACACTGCAGTGAGAGTTTTGATTCACGAGATGACATTTTTATCACAACGCAGAGTGCGAAATGTGTCGTGTAGTTCACGTGATATGCACACATTATTATAAATATATCAAATTTTTTGAGAAAAAAAGTTTTTTTTTCTTTTCCGCCTTTCCTTTTTTTTTGCGATTTCCCAGTCGACAATCCAAGACGTTTTCGACGCTTAACTGTATTCGGTCAGCCATGCGTAAGCATCTGCGTTCGTGCCGCGGCCAACGCGAAGCACATCGATGTCTTCGGTGGAGGCTGCAGCATCTAACTCGAACGCGAAAGTTTCCTGGCTGCACGCCATAACTAAACAGTCTGTAGCGTCGCGTGCGTTCTGTGGGTACGATATTCAATGTGGGTAACGGCGGCACGGAGCGTTAAGCAACAGGTCGCAACAGTCGCGAACTAGAGTGCCTCGATGTCCTCCTCAGGCGGGCGAGGAGGACATCGAAGCACTCTATCGCGAACGTTCCGGGGGTGCAGCCCAGCGGCGGAACAGCTCTCCGCCGGTCCCGGTTTCCTCCTCGCACTCCTCCCTTTTCTTCCTCGCATGCGCGATCCCTCGGGGAAAGAAAATTACGCGACCGGTTCACGTTTCCAGGAGTTGCCTGGATATGCCACGATTCCACAAAAACCCGCTTGTGGAAATTGACCTCACAGTCGACGACGCGGGAGTTGTCAAAGGCGATGCGGTGATCGTTGACCTCGCTGTGCTCTGCCAGCGCGCTCCTTTGTCGGTCAAATTTGCGGACGTCGTTCCGGTGCTGGCGCAGCCTCTCCGAAAGGTTTTTTGTCTCGCCCACGTACGACGCGCCACAATCCGCACAAGGGATAGAGTAGACCACTCCTTGCGCTTTCTCTTTAGGTGGCCTGTCTTTTGGGCGCGGGAAGAAGCAGCCGAGAGTAGACGTTGGCTTATGCGCCACTTTTATTCCCTGCCTCGAGAGAACACGTGCGAGCGCTTCGCTGGTGCCCTTGACGCATAGGTCGGCAAACTCACTCATGAGTCGACTCACTCAGACTCACTCAGACTCAGATTGAGGCGTGAGTCTGAGTCTGAGTGAGTCCGGCTCAATTATATTTAGGTGAGTCTGAGTCCGAGTGAGTCCAGCTGAGTTATATTTTGGTGAGTCGGAGTCCGAGTGAGTCCGCTTGAGAAAAAATTTTGGTGAGTCGGAGTCCGAGTGAGTCAGGTTGAGGAAAAGTTTAGTGAGTCTGAGTCCGAGTGAGTCTGGATGACGAAAACACCGGTGAGTCTGAGTCCGAGTGAGTTTGGTTGGAGAGAAATTTCGGGAGTCTGAGTCCGAGTGAGTCCGGTTGAAGAAAAT
>JALIZH010025247.1:0-62443 GCA_030522465.1 Rhipicephalus appendiculatus
CTGCCTTACACAACTCTACCACGCGCCGTGCATGCCCCAGCGTAGTTAGTTACTTGAGCTATTATTTATATGCACCATGTACCACGGGCGGTACGCAGATCTCGGAGGATATTCAGCGTTTTCTCTTACCCCCACGATATGGCCCGATGGGCATGCTTTAAAACAACGCTCCTACATTTTCTTTCAATTTGAAAAAGTACCCTAGAGACGCGCACAAAAAAGATGGCCCCTTTCTGCAACCATTCGCGATGTCAAACGCTGGGCACAAAATGCGAAGGACGCTACCGCGTGGCAGGGAACGCTGAGGGGTCATTCAACGCGCCGCAGTTTAAAAAAATACAAGTATCTAACAGCGTTGGTTGCAGCGTGCAGCTCAAACCTTGGCTTGGCTCAAACAGTGCTCTCACTGGAGCAAATGGCAGGGGGGCGTTGGCGCACATCCGCTTCCGGTAAAAGCGCAAAGTGACGCTGCGACGCACCAGTCATTTTTTTTCGGAGATGCAACTCGCCTACACGGGGCGATAGTAGCTAGAGATGGAGGTGTCAGCATCGGCGACACGAGGAATCCGCGCGCCTGAATTGAGCGGGTGCGCGGTTATCGTGCGTCTGCAGAAACTTCCGGTCAAATCCCCCTCTTTTCGCGGAGTAAGAGAAGTTCTTCCGTGGAGTGGACTCGCAACGGAGCTGCTCCGGATCTGCTAATAAAACATACAGGGAGCATTCTCAATCTGCCAGTGGAACAGGCTTGCTCTGCATGGAGCAGAAAAAGTGCTACCGGAAGTGCTCCGAATCTACCAATGGATGGCACCCAAGGAAATAACAAACGTCACAGTTTTAGTTCGGGCTTATTCTATGTATATGTGTGCGTTCTTATCGAGTGTCGTTCTTTGCACATACCCAGCATTTCGGGACATCGCTTTTAGTTCACCGTTTTTCACACCACGTGGCGTACAGACCTTCAACTTTCAAAACTGGCGCGATAACGCATGGCGCGCGGCAGACAAAGTGGGCCATACATAAAAAAAACACCAACGAAGCAGCTCGATGTCGACTATCGCCACCGAGAGCGAACCGTGATCGCTGACTGATAAGCGCAAGTCGTGTACGACGAGCGGTCGGTTGGTTGCTCGATCGTGAATGAAGTATTTTTTTTTTTTTAGTGAATCCGCGCGCACAAGTCACTTGGCTGCGCTTGACAAACTCGTATTTCGAAAGGGCGTGCTGCCCTTCCTCTCGTCCTTTTCAATATATTTCGTGTGGTTGTATAGTTGTTGGCCCCACTGGTTTCTTGAAGAAAGTTAGGACGTCCTTTTGTCGCGGCCGTTTTTGTAATCTGAAAGCTAATTTCGAGAAAATAATATCAGCCTATGAGATGGCGATGACGCTTTGAGAATATGTAAAGACAGGCTTCACGTAGCTAATATTTGTTGGCGTCACTTAACAAGTGAACTTTTTCGCGCTATAGAGTGAAGGCAACGTGCCGTGCCGTATTCGCTTGCCAGTCATAATCTTTTTTAAGAGCTCAAAACGTAGCAGAAATAAAGGCCTAAATTCATTACAGGGACGAAATTGCTGAATTATTATCCAAATTTAAGCATTTTAAGAAAGACGCCTTAATTTAAACAACGCTCTTAACGTTTCTAGAGCACATAATAAAAGACGTCCGAAATGTATTTCATTAGACATGACATGCTATACAGCTCGTCTTCCCCTCTTTGCTGACTGTTCGTGAAAGCGTAATGAAACCAATTATATTCACATATGCGACCGTCCGCTGTGGTGATGTAGTGGTTACAGTGCTCGGGTTCTGACCCGAAAGCCGCGTGTTCGACCCCCGTCCGCAGAGGTCACATTTCGATGGAGGCGAAATGGAGGAAGCGCGTATACTGTGCGATGTCACAGCACGTTAAAGAACACCACATGTTCGAAATTTCCGGAGCCCTCCACGATGGCGTCCTTCATAATCATATCGTGGTTTTGTGACGTAAAACCCCCGATGATATTTGGATGTACGTACATAACCGCAAAGCACACCTCTTTGTTTCACTGGCTATGCGGTCTGCACAACGGCATCAGGTCTTGGTTAGAGACCCGATTATTTTGGCCAGTTTTATTTAGAACGAAGAACGCGTACAAGCGAGTTTGAAGATAGCTCTCGTCTGGTTTCCTTGCTGCTACTATAGTGTAATTGTTTCTTTGCACGTATTGCTCAAGAACAGCGTGGTAATATTTTTACATGGTGATGTTTCTTAAAAGGTCCCTCGGTAGGACCTATTTATTGCTTGCTTGACGCGCTTATTGGCGAGTTTTGAAATCAACCACTCATTGGTGCAATTAAATGTTTGACGCTAGTGCCATTCTACGCTTCTGGGACGCAACACAACACACGTTAAGGGGCCTTCTCACACTACATGACATTATCATAGTTTCTTTTTTTCCGAACAGTTTCAAGCACCGGCGTGGCTGTGTTGTAGAACACCTGTTTTCCGTGCAGAAGTACTGGGTTCAATTTACGCGCGAGCTATTAATATTGTTCATTTATTTGCAGCTACCTCGACCTTTCGCCCACGGGCAATGCCTTTTTTTCACTCACAACGAAGACGCCGACACCAGCATCGGCACCGGATTTTTCGCTACAGATAACTTTTTTGTGGAATACTTAGCCACCAATGAAATCACGCGCTGCTCCAAAAACGCGGGGTTGGTGTAATATCAGTATAGTATAGCATGCCTCGTTCACATTAGGGACGCCTCTGATAAGACAACTACTCAATTTTTTTCAAAGAAAATTTGTGCCTCACATAATAATAATAATAATAATAATAATAATAATAATAATAATAATAATAATAATAATAATAATAATAATAACAACAAATATATTATTATCATATGAGTATTGTGTTACTGTTGTTGTTGTTGAAGAGTTTATTGTTTCACATTTGTTTTCACGGATGGATCTACAATGGATGAAAGCTCGTCTGCGGCTTTTCATATACCCGTATATAAAATAGAAAGAGATTTCCGACTTTCTCGAAAGACATCGTCTACAGTAGCGGAGCTTGTTGCAATATTACAAGCCTCAAAATTCATTGTTGAAAGCCAGCAAAGGCAAAACTGGGTAATATATTCTGACTCCAAAGGAGCGCTACAAATGATTAAGGATTTTTATTTTCATATAGATGATAGCATAATATATGAAATCTTAAAAACAATTACCATCGGTTATCTAGACGGCCATGAGATATATTTTCAGTGGCTTCCAAGTCACGTAGGAGTGATGGGAAACGAAAATGCTGACAAATTAGCCACTGCAGCACACAAAAAAGTTCACTTGACACCAGTGCCCGTTTATTTCTCAGAAAGCAAGAAGGTTCTTTCCGAACTGCGCCACAAATTGTGCAAGAACGCTTGATTTGACGAAAATACAAAGTCTTCACTCTTATATCAAATAGATCCGTCTCTCCGATTTACACCTAATCAAAAGATTGATAGACCATTTGACACACTACTGCACCGTCTACGATTAGGTGTTGCATACACACCTCACTTCTTATGCCGCATAAAAACAAGAACGTCCCCGCACTGCGACCACTGTGATCATGTCGATGCGTCAGAGGAGCATATCATTATTGAATGTCCGCGAATTGACGAACAACGCGCTCAACTGAGTGATCGATTGAACCGCCTCGACAGACGACCATTTACGATTGGAAAAGTACTTCGACCATGGCCACATCCCGATAATCAAAGGCGCGCAGTGAGCGCCCTCCGTGATTTTTAATGGACACAAATTTAATTAACTGTCTTTAGTTCTTATTATACCTTGCCACTATTTGTTCGGACTCTATCCGCGATGTGATCACGATATATGAACTGGACTACGCCCATATATACTGTGCTCATTCATTCGTTATAAGCCCTATAGTGTATATATGTACCAAGTGACTCTGATTATTTTTTTTCTTCTTTTTATTCTTAATTTTTCGTATTTTTATGTTTATCTTGTACATTACTGTCATGATGTTGGGATAGCCTGCTCCAACGTAGCCTACCTTCCCATATTTTGTCAGATATATATAAAAAAAAGTTTATTGAACTCTGCAGTAGGGATCGGCCAGTAGCTTGACCAACGACTCAAATCAACGGATCTTGCGGGCGAACGAGAAGCGCCATCGAGCAATGCGTGGTATACAGACAGACCTGCGATGTCGGAGGAGATGATGACCCACTATAACGTTCGTTGTTCTTCACTCTATTATTATTATTATTATTATTATTATTATTATTATTATTATTATTATTATTATTATTATATAAACGACAAACAGTGAGTAGTTGTCGTATAAAGGGCGTCACTAACGTAAACGAGGCATGTTACTATTGATATTACACCAAGCGCACGTTTTCGAACAGCGCGTGATTTCATTGTTGGCTAAGTGTTGTTAGCGAAAATAAACGTCTTCCGGGGGCCAGAATTTGAGATAGATGCAAATAAATAGACAATATGAATGTTCGGCTCGAGAGGAAATCTAATCCAAGACTTCGCACGGAAAACAGGTGTTCTACACTGTTTCGATACAAAAGCACTATAATAATGTCTTGTAGTTCGAGGATCCCCCTTCACACATGTAATATTGCGTGGCAGAAGTGTAGAATCGCACCAGCGTCGTACATTTGAATTGCACAGTGAGTGGCTGCTGTGACAACCGACCGATTCCCAAGTGCACAGGAATAAGTAATCAAACCGGCAGACGGCTGGAGGCGACGGGCCATGCCTGACGTTACTGACTGACTTTTTAAATAAAGTTTTCTCTCTCTCTCTTTCTTATTATCAGCAACACCACCAACAAAGAGTGCAGCTACGCATTTGCGCTTGTAGCCTTCCGGATCGAAGAAAAAATAATTATGTCCTAGCGAGCATTTTGCATGCTGTACTTACAAAAGGCACTGTAGGACAGTTTGAAACAATATATATGTTACGAGCACAGACGTACCTTTCCCTGCGGCAGGGTGGATGTGTCCGCCGAGAAATTAAGCGAGGCTAGCGACTGTGAAGGTGAAGTGAACGAAGCTCGATTGCGCTAACGCGTTCTCCTCTTAAATTCTTTAATTTGTTTATGCGCGCTTCGAAAATTTCCTTACAGGTTATACGCGGAGGATAAAACGTTATGTCAGGGCACGGATATATGAATGTTGCTCAATGTCTTGAATAATAAATAGCGCAGGAACTAACGAATTATGTTGAGCGATAACGGTGGTTTAGCGAAATTAGGTTCAGTAGCCTTGCGTCATCTCTAAAGGGAATCGAGTGCCCGAGCCTCCGTGTCCCGAGCTTATCAGGGGGACGCCCTTGTACTTTGCAAAAGAATAACTCTTGTGTGTATATTATGTACATAGTCTCTGTGAGCGTCTTATGCTGTGAGCTCACGCGCTAGCTGGGTAAGGGGCTGGGTAAGGCGGTGTGGCCTCTCCCCCCTTACACTCTCTCAGCAATCATGTGATGACGTCGGGGAACGAGATTCTGCAGGCGCATGCTGAACCAACGCGTTGTATCCTAGTCAGAACGCGCTGGCACGCGCTACCACGTTCGGGTCTGCGTTCGGGTCTACGTTAACAACAACATAAGAGCATAAACACGACACAAACTATAACACTCAATACGCAACATGAACGGAAACAGCTAGTCGAACCGATGCAAACGTGGTGTGCTTCGCATCGCCTCATGCTCCCCTTTGGCGGGAGATGGTGTCATTTTTTTTCGCGTACTTTTCGAATAATTACCGCCAAAGGCAAAACGTTGCAGTAACAACACGTGTAAAAAGCGTAGTGTTTTTTTTTAGGGGCGAAGCTCCTAAAGCCGCGGGTCTGTACATCCCTGTCTCTTGGTACGTGACCGCCTAGTTCTATGACAGACAGACAGACAGACAGACAGACAGACAGACGGACGGACGGACGGACGGACGGACGGACGGACGGACGCACGCTTCGCCCCACTCATCATCATTCACTCCGTGGATATGCTGTAATTTTTTTATGTTCGTCATACAGTCATGTCACGTCATATCACATTTGGTATATATCCAGGAAACGAAACGGCTGCGAGCACGCCATGAGCGTGGCGTGTAAGTCATGGCGTACATGACATCCGTGCCATAATTTGCATGTAAGGATCTGTTATTTGTGTTCGTCATACAGTCATGTCACGCCATATCAAATTTGGTATATATCCAGTAAACGAAACGGCTGCGAGCGTGCCATGAGCGTGGAACGTAAGTCATGTCATACCTGACATACATGTTATGATTTTTATGTTAATACCTGTCATCTATATTTGTCACGCAGTAACATTGCATAATACCAATTTCAGTATATATCCAGTGAATGAAACGGCCGCACGCGCACCATGAGTGTGGCATGTAAATCATGTCTAAATGGCATACATGTCATAATTGTTAAAAATTGAAGGACACTTTGTACATTCCAAAGTGTGTACGGCGAAAGCGTGTGGCCATTCGACTGACTATCGCATGTCTTTTTTTCTTTTACACTCTCAGTGGGATAACACACAAACCTAATGTGTGCTTGTTTTCTTGTTTATTTTTTTACGGCGAGTCGCACCGAGACGCGAGACTAATCTTCCTCCGTTCGCATGCGTTCGTATTTTCTCGCGCTTTGCGCATCGTGCAAACGCCATCCGCGTTCCAGCGCTTAAATTGACGGACCCTTTGTAAATTCCAAAGTGTGTTCCGCGAACGCCTGTTTCCATTGAGAAGGCGTCGGTCAGAATGATTCCAAACGCTTGGCACAGTGAAGCTACGCAAGCAAAGCACGAGCGCTGTAGAGTCCGACGCGACCGGCGTCCGTTTGCGCACCCCGGCGGCCACCTGGCTCCGTGCCAGGGGCTCGGACGGACGGACGGACGGACAGACAGACAGACGGATGGACGGACACCGGACGGACAGACAGACAGACAGACGGACGGACGGACGGACACCGGACGGACGGACACCGGATAGACGGACATCGAACGGACGGACGGACCCCGGACGGGCACCGGACGGACGGACCCCCGGACGGACACCGGACATACGGACGGACGGACACCGGACGACACCGGACGGACGGACGGACGAACACCGGAAGGACGGACCCCGGACATACGGACGGACGGACACCGGACGACACCGGACGGACGGACCCCGGACGGACACCGGACGACACCAGACGACACCGGACGGACGGACCCCCGGACGGACACCGGACCGACGGACGCCGGACGGACGGACCCCGGACGGACACCGGACGACACCGGACGGACGGACCCCGGACGACAACGGATGACACTGGACGGACGGACGGACCCCGGACGGACGCCGGACGGAAGGACGGACACCGGACGGACGGACGGACGGACAGACACCCGACGGACAGACAGACAGACGGACGTAGAGACAGACAGACAGACGGACGGACGGACGGACCCCGGACGGACACCGAACGGACGGACGGACCCCGGACGGACGGACCCCGGACGGACACCGGACATACGGACGGACGGACACCGGAAGACACCGGACGGACGGACCCCGGACGGACACCGGACGACACCAGACGACACCGGACGGACGGACCCCGGACGACACCGGACGATAACGGACGACACCGGACGATAACGGACGACACCGGACGGACGGACCCCGGACGGACGCCGGACGGAAGGACGGACACCGGACGGACACCGGACGACACCGGACGGACGGACCCCGGACGGACACCGGACGGACGGACCCCCGGACGGAAACCGGACGGACGTGATCATGAGACATTAAAGGCTTTCGCCTTAATACCTGCTATTTATGTTCGTCATACACTCTTTACAAACCTCAATATTTTCGGTATACCTTAAACTAAGAAACGGCCGCGAGAGCGCTAATAATGTGGCATGTAGATCATACCCTTCATGACATAAGTGTCATGAGTTTCATGTTATGACCTGTCATTTATATTCTTCATGCAGTCATGTCATGCCACAGCAACTTCGGAATTTCATACCTTCAAATCTGTATGCCATCTCGAACACTTTTCGTATGACATCACACAACACATAGATAGCATATAAGTCATTGATTGTAATTAACCCGAACTCATAATTAATGAGAACAATAAACAGTACAAACCAATGATATGAAATTGTTATCTACCACCTTATCGTAACTGTTCACATTGAAACACTATATGTACTGTACTACATATGTGCTTCTACACTGAGAGCTTCCCCCATAAGTCTAAATTAAATGGTTAGATTAGTGATAAATATTTATTACGGTTATGAAATTCCTGATGCTTCATCCACATAATGTACGTCACATCTGCAGACTTTTGCTGAGTTTTTACCATGATCAACGTCCACTTTCTCATCGATTTACCGACAGGTGATTCTTTTGCCCCCTGTAATGCTGCTTTCCTGCACTATCGATTTGGAAAAGCGCTTCAGGAAAAAAAATCCACCCAGCGTAATCCCACGAAATTGCAAACACAAAGACAGGTTGTCCTACCGTACATGCCACTAGAGTGCAATTAGCGATTACGTTATCGTTGCGCTACAATTAGCTTTTCAAAAATCACCCCATACATTTTCAATGGATGCACAAAAGTGTCTCGGGAAAAAAATCCAGCCGGCCGATTAAAACTGATCGCGTTGTACCACATAAGGAGGTTGTCAGCATTAAGTACCTGAAGTGCAATTAGCGAAAAATCAGGCATTGCTCAGTAATCATTTTTTGAAGAACGCTCCCCCATAGAGTTACGCCCAGCGCTTCCCCTTGGGGTCGGCTTTGCCGCACTAGTCGATGTCCCAGATTGCTGGACATGATCTGAGCAGAGCGCTACAGATGTCCAGCGGTGACAGTTATTAGTTCGAACTTGTCCAGCTTGTGTTTCTTTTTCGTGCGTCCTGTGCGCTTGAGCGGCGCGTTGCAAGCAAGGTTCGAGCTGTTGGTCGTTTTTCGTGTGGCATGCCAACTTCTTTTCTATCTCATTCAGTGCTCCGTCTCTGTAGCAAAACTGTCACTTTTTGGCTGTTTGTGCATCACATTCTGTGAAATTTAGCACAGGTATGTTACTCTTTGTGTTCATTTCAATACTTGTACTGAAGTATGTGGTGTTCGTATATTTCCAATAGCAAAACTTTCTTCATAACTGAACCCAGTATTTGGAGTTATGAATGACAGCGCGACCCCAATTTTTCCTCTTTTAAATGTTAATAGGTACATGTATTTATCTTTCACTGTTTCGTGATTTTCATTTTTGATGTGCCCATGTACTTGATTTCACTGTTTGCTGAATTTTTTTAAATTTCTTCTTTAATTTTTATATGCGCATCAATTTTGCAGTCACTGCTTGCTGACAATCTGTTCCAAATGAAAGAGTCCGCCATCTCATCGATGTGTTATTTCGGTTGCTTTTAATTCCGGTCCTTCCATATTCACTATTTCATATTATGCCTGTTTTTTGTGTAATGAGCATATTGCATGCTATTATTGATCATTGGACTTTAACATAACACTTCGCAAAAATAATGCTCGAAGAACCTGAATCGAGTGATATGAAGTCAACAGCTATGCACAAAATAATCGCTGATTGCGCGGCGAAACTGCACATGGTTGAACGTGTCGTGCGGCAGAGACAAGGGACGAAAAATGGGACCAAAAAATGGCGTACAATGAGTCGTCGCTCTTCTGCCGCGCTGTACATTCAAAGAAATATGTTAATGAACCAACTCGCCCAACTTGCCATGTTAATCACTTAGACCGAATGTTCGTTGACAATAACTCATACCATTCGCATAACTCATACAATAGACTAGTATGTTCTTTACAGCATCTGTCACCATCGGAATATAAAAGTTTGTTGCTTGCTCTTCTTTGTAATTCAGGTGCGTTATGAATGCTTCTTCGGTTATTGGGCCATTTACGTCTGTTATTATGTTGTGTACTGTTTCTCTGATCACCGCACTATCCTTAACTTTAACGTACAAGCAAAACATCCTGCCTTTTTCCGGTTTTATAAACTGTAATGCTGCCATGGCCACCATTTCAGTATATTGCATCATGTTCCTCGTATGCAACATCAAACATCACGCAGTCGTACTGACCAGGGAGGTAAGGGTTCCCGAAGACGTGTTAGCGCGGCTTTTCTCCTCAGCTCCCCCCCGCCCCCCAATCTTCTAATCTTTGCGTGTGTTATTTGTATGAGTGCACAAGTGCCAAGTGAAATCTACAAACCAAATCAAAACATGGAGAATTGTTAGCTTGAGGGCCCAAAGCGATGGGGGAGGCCAATCACCTTGCTAACAATACAGCACAATGCAATTGAAAAGAAAGCCAAGGGGATCCACTTGGCTTGCCCCCTGTTCATCCTTTCTCGCGCGGCACCAGAGAGCACGTGCGCCTCCTTAGGAAACGAGCGAAGCGCGAGAGAAAGAAACGAGGAAAAGTGAGCAGGTCAGATGAAGGAAAAGCCGGCGAGAAATGACGCGACCTTGATCCTTTTTTGTTTTTTTAGCCAGCTCTGAGCAGCGCAGGCTGTTTCGTCGCGAGATGTCTCAATGTACTGATCCTGCCAACCAGCAGTATCCATTGGAAAGGCAAATGGAAAAAGAAAATATCCAAGGCCATGATAAATATTTGGCGCGTGCCCTTGGCCATGCCGCTGTGCGCCGGAAATGTGATGATAACAACCTCCTACTGTTTCTACTTAAGGCCGTGGAAACGTTTTTGCGGCATCACTTTCGGGAGGCGATGCTTTCGAGCCGCGAGATTATTTCATGCCTGCACGGCTCCAAAATTGCTTCAACGTCGATACCGTGGAGCTCTTGCAGGAGCGTCGCGACATTACGTTACACACTCGCGTAAAATGCGATTGCCGCAGAAAACGCGGGCCCATGCCAGAGACATCGCAGTTTGGAACTAAGACCGGTTTGAAAATTGCGTTGGATTTAATACTAGGGGCACTACGTGCCGAGATATCATACGAGTCACACGGTATTTGGACACTCTGGATTTGTTTTGACTGAGTGGCACTGCTTAAAGTGCAGCTTAATCGAAGTGCAGGAGTGTTTTCGCGCTCCTTGCAGCGCGGCCGCCGTGGCCGGGAACGGAACCGGCGAACAGCGCGAAACCACAACAGCCGAGTTGCTGCGGTGTGTCCGGTGAAAAAAAAACTGCAAAAAAAAAGCAGATTCTAAAAGGAAAAGAAATGATAAATGTAACCAGTACAGACAATGACAATTTTAAGAATAAAAGAAACGAAATATATAAAAAGAGAAATATCAAGGCAAATAACGTTTACACAGTCTGACTTTGCGCACAATTTTCATTATTGAGAACATCACGTTAACAGTTGCTTCCGGTGCGTAATGATTTTGAGAAGATCCGTGCAAAAAAAGAGCCTCCACGAGCGTCCCACTCCGAAACTCCTGAAGTGCGCTGGTCCTGATTTTCGTAGATGCGTTCGCCCGTCCATCGCCTCAGTGACGGCGCTTTATGAAATTTTGGACACATATGCGAGCCGATTGCCTCATTTGCAGCATTCTACCCAACCAAGCAACCGCTCGGAAATTCTCGAGAGGAGGAGTAGTTGCTCAGGCGAGGAGAGGTTTGCCAGTGCGAAGTGGCGAGAACTTCCCCCATCAAAGCGAGCAAAGCCTGCGCGGCCGCAGGATGCCTGCTTCGCGGGAGCTGGACATCGTCCTCTTCGGAGCCACCGGTGTAACGGGTACCTACGTGGTCCAGGAGCTGCACCGCTCGTGCGAGGGTCTTCGTTGGGGCGTCGCGGGAAGGGACGCCGTCAAACTTCGGCGCACTCTGCGCGCGGCCGCCACGGACCTCGACCTGAAAGGTGGGAGACTCTGGCTCTACGCAGAACTTCGTAGACTCGGCCGTTTCGACGAGCGAGCAGCGCGTGCCCTCACATCATGGGGCCGAACACTGTGCGTTCGAAATTGTAGTTACCTAAGGGTGCTGCCGAAATAACCCGCCATGGTGGCCTAGTGGTTCTAGTGCTCGACTGCTCACCCGCAGGCCACGGTATCGAATCCGGGCCGCGGTGGCCGCATTTCGATACAGTGGCGTAGCCAGGGGGTTTTACACTGTCCCCCCCCCCCTCTCTCCCCCTGAAATTTCTGTCTACCATGGGTCACAGAGCACAAAACGCTATTCGAGCACACTTGCCTGTCCGACCCCCATTTCAGGACTAGGACCACGTGCTCCCTCCCCCTCTCCTTCCCTCCGGAACCAATCTTTTGCCTACGCCACTGTTTCGATCTAGCCAAAAATGTTAGAAGCCCGTGTGCTTAGATTTTGGTGCACGTTAAAGAACCCCAGGTCGTCGAAATTTCCAAAGCCCTCCACTACGACACCTTTCATAATGGTATCGTAGTTTTGATAGTAAGACCCCTGCAAATATTATTATTATTATTATTACTATGTTCTTTTAGTTTCTTTCATGCCGGGTATAATCTGTTTAAAGTTACTCAATCCTTATCTTCACATTCTGCTGTTAGGTAGTATTGCTCCCGCTAGTTTGATTCGTGTATCTTATTTTGTTCAAATGTAGTGTAAAAGAGTTACATGCCTTCCTTCTCTGATTATTTTACGTGACAAGCTTTACAATATGTCTGTCATCTGTCGTTTGCCGATGTGCCGGGCCTAGTCCTCCAAGCCACCGCCTGGCTTTGACAGGCCTGTTATCTGTGTGTACTACTTAGGATGACAATAAAGATATTATTATTATTATTGTTATTATTATTATTACTATTACTATTATTATTACTATCACTATTATTATTACTATTACTATTATTATTATTATTATTATTATTACTATTACTATTATTATTATTATGTAAGCTGCGCCTAACAGAAAAACAGCTATATTTTCTTGTGCACCGAAGTGTAAGCGTCAAAACATCTACAGTATTAGGCATACGTTATAGAACCACAGGTGATCAAAAATCAACCCGGATCTAGCCCGTATTCACTCCCCAAGTACCGTGCAATTTCGGCAGGTGAAACCCCCCAATATCTACAGATAACGCACAGCAATACACCACTTTGTTGCACCGATTCCTATGACGGAGGGATCAATTATGTTCTTATTTCAATCGTATACCACCTACGTACAGTCACGCTCAATATGAGTTGCAACACACTGGCCGTGTTTAAAGTGACCCCAAGCCTGAACAATGAAACCGACAAACGTTAAATTGGTTCAGAAAGTACCGCTAACTGAGGGAGTTAGCGTTACTTAGGTTACTTGAGAAGAAACTTCTATCCTGCCCCGCTATCACTCCAACTATTGCTCTATACCTAATAATAATAGTATCTGTGGTTTTCGGCGCAAAACCACGATTTGATTATGAGAGACGCTGTAGTAGGAGGCTCCGAAATTCTTGACAATCTGGTGTTCTTTAACGTGCACTGACATCGCATAGTACAAGGGCCTCTACCATTTCGCCTCCACTGGAACGCGAACGCTCGCAGCGCGAAGATATATTTCAAGAAAGAACAACTGAACCAATCAGCCATAATGCGCAGGGCTGTGTCCACAGTAAACGCATCAGCTAGACTGAAATGGCGCGAACGCATCGTCTAGCGCTGCGTCGACAGCCTGCCTGTCACCAACCCCTGTGCAAGGGATGCTGCTGTGTCCGCGCAACATCCATTTAAAATCGAAAAAAGTATACTTTTCCATAGTGATGGAGTACCGGCTCACGCGGCACGCTCAACAAACCACACCAGCCTATCAAACATACACCGCTGACGTGGAACGCTAAAACTAACTCATTTCGCGCTATAAACGCAATCCCTTTCCTTCACGCAATATCTTCTAACTCTCGTTTTTGCCTCCTTGCTTTCTATTCACTGAGGGGGGAGGGGGGCGAGAGAGTGATTCTTTAAAGGCAAGAAGGAAATGGAATGTGGAGCACGCGGTGACTGTCCCTCAAGTGAGGAAACCTTAACCAAAACACTCGCGGGGGGAATGGAAGTTGAAGGAACCCTGGGAGTGAAGCGACTAAGGTAAGAAAAAAAGTATGAGAGAAAAAACAAAAAAAAGAGTAGAGGTGTAAATATGCGGAGTGGGTAAGAGAAAAAAAAAAAACGGAGAAAAACAAAACAAAAGATAATAACTCCCTGAAGGCAGCAGCAAAATCGCCCGATTCACCGTGACGAGCGGCTGAGCAAGGTGGCTCGATAAGGCTAGCGTCATCGATGGAGGCGAGTAGGGCCTCAAGGGGAGAGTGGCGTCGGTCCGCGCAGCCGGTGGGACGAAGCATGTCTTGCAGGGTCACTCAGGGCAGTCCGACGATACGGTACTCCATGCCGAGCCGCTTCCTCCCATCATCGAGAGCAGGGTAATCGCACAAATTGTGGTACAGTGTTTCCAGCGCGCCGCAATCGGCGCAGTTCGGCGCAGCCACGCCGCGGAGATGTTTACGTTCCGCGGGCCACGCGGAACCGGTCCTCAGGGCGAGGAGGCGCACGCGCTCGCGGCGGGTGAAACCAGTTGTGGGAAGGGCAGGGGAGAGGGGGCCTCGCGGCGACACGTGTGTTTGAGGGCACACAGCAGGGCCGCGCGAAAACACGCGGACGAGCGCAAACTTTTACTGTGATATTGAAGGCCAACGCAGCTCAATAAGAATAAACATCAGCATGACACGTGCCTACAAAAACAACAAAAAAGATACCGTATCAAAGGCTACATTGCAAACGCCAACCTTACGATAGGGATATGCAGAATAACAATGATCGGCAATGGCATGCACAGACAGTGGAAACTGGTCAATACGCCCCTGCCCAACGAGACCACTAGGTGTGATTACACAAAACCATCTAAAAATGGCAGCTCCTTAGGATGCAAAGACAGCGAATGCATACTGACGCATTTGTCAACGCTAGCCATGAAGAAGGCCTCTAATACTTTGCCTTACTGTGCTGTGTTTGTTGGTTGGCGTTTGCACAGTAGTCTTTTGATACGCTATCTTTTTTTTTGTTGTTTTTGTAGGCGCGTGTCATGCTGACGCTTTATTCATATTGAGCTGCGTTGGCCTTCAATATTACTGTCTCCCTAAAATTTTGTGCAAATGCCTTCAAGGTGAGCCTCGCTCACCCAGGAAACCAGAAACCTATACCCGTAGTTAGAAGCAGATAGAACCAAACTTTATTTTATTTTATTTATTTATTTATTTTATTTATTTATTTATTTATACAATACTGCAGACCCTATTTGGGTCCAAGCAGGAGGGCAAATACATCAATATATATATACATGAATAGCAATTACAAAATAAAATGAAAAAAAAGAAAACGAAAAAAGAAAGTCACAACTAAATAATTTAACATGTGAAGAAATACGAATAAGAATATCAAGAAAATAACGTCAGAAGCAAATAACAGTAGCAAGAACACATTTCATGCACATGAACACTTGAAATAAAATAAAAATAGGAACACTAAAAATGAGAAATGAAGAATTTGTCAACATGAAAATGGCGATACATCAAGTGGATATATGTTCAATGGAATCTGCGCTTATTAGTTGTGATAACTGCAAGTTATTCCAGTCGGTTATGGTGCGCGGAAAGAAAGAAAATTTGAAAAGGTTAGTTCTGGCCTTATATGGTGTCAAAGAAAAATCGTGACGATGCCGTGTTCGACGTGCTGCAAGCGGTGTGACATAAGCCTGTGGGTTGAGAGAGAAAGAGTTGTTTTTTAGTTGGAAAAGAAATTTTAGCCTGTGTATTTTTCTTCGAAGCTCAAGTGTCTGAATATTATGCTCTTTCCTTAGGCTAGTAGGAGAGTCAGTTGTTCTATATTTAGAAAAAATAAACCTGACTGCTCTGCGTTGAATCATCTCTAAAGCATTAATGTTAGTTTTGGTGTAGGGATCCCATACGATGCATGCGTATTCTAGTCTGGGTCGGATGAGTGAAGTGTAGGCGAGCATTCTAGTATCACGAGGAGTGTGCTTTAGTTTGTGCCTGAGGATACAAAGTTTCTTGAATGAGGAGTTACATATGTTGGAGATGTGGTTATTCCAACTTAGGTCACTGGTGATCGTGATTCCAAGATATTTATATTGGTTTACTTTGGTGAGTGGTGTAGATCCTAGGTTATAAGCAAATGACATCTTATTAATTTTTTTTTTGTTATAGACATGTAGACAGTTCTTTCCTTGTTCAATTCCATACCCCATCGCCCGCACCATGACAAGATGTTTTGAAGGTTGGAATTAAGCATTAATTGATCATTAAGGGCACAAACTTCGTGATACAATATACAATCGTCTGCGAATAGCCTAATTTGAATAGGGGGGACAAATTTCGTTTACGATGTCATTTATGTATATTAGAAATAGTAAAGGTCCCAAAACACTACCCTGGGGAACTCCAGACGTTACTGAAAGTTCATTAGAAAAGTAATTACCAACGGATACAAACTGTTTGCGATTACACAGATAAGCTGCTATCCAGTTAACTATGTATGTGGGAAGGTTAATTGACTGTAGTTTTTCAATGAGTTTACTGTGAGGAACAAGGTCAAACGCTTTCTTAAAATCCAGAAATATCACGTCGATTTGGCTTGACTTGTCAAGGGTTCCAGCAAAGTAGTGAATAATTGTCGTTAATTGTGTTACAGTCGATAAGCCTTTGCGAAAACCATGCTGGTGAGGAGAAAGCACATTGTTATCATATAGAAACTTTGTTATTTCATTGGCAATGATATGTTCGACTAACTTGCAGCATGAGGACGTTAATGAAATGGGTCGATAATTGATTATTTGTGCTGCGTCGCCCTTTTTCGGAATGTGAACGACACGCGCAGTTAGCCAGGCTGCAGGAAGAATAGCTGACGACAACGAGGAACGATAAATGGTTACCAAAAACGGGGCTAATGCTTCAGCATATCTGCGCAGAAAGGCATTCGGTATGTTGTCTGGTCCTGGAGATGATTTAACTTTAAGGTTCAGTAACATCGATACCACACCTGGATGTGATATAATATCAGTGTTTGAGTCACATGGCAAGCGATGAGGGTTTACAATGATATCAGAACTAGAGAATACGCTTTGAAAATAATGATTAAAGTGGTCTGCGATGCATTGCTTATCGACGACGACGAGGCCTTCGTGAACGATTTGGTCAATTGAATTTGTTTTTGTGCTTAAAAAAGACCAAAATTTTTGGGGTGCCGTGCGAATGAAGTTTGGCAACGTGTGCTGGAAATACCAGCGCTTAGCTAGCCGTACTTCAAGGTTTAATTTATCTTGTATTTGGTGAATAATCACACGTGAGGCACGCCGCCGCCTTAGGCGCTTTACTTTTCTTTTGAGGTGTAAGATTTCTCTCGTTATCCAAGGAGTAGTCTTCGATGCTTTTTTAGTTTTATTGGGAATAAAGTTGCTAAGGCAGTAAGCAATAATTTGTTTCAACTTATCCCAAAGTACAGTAGCATCGTTGCTATGAAAATCATCAAGGCATAGTTCCAGATAATCTAAAACACTTTCATCTCTGGCGCGAGAGAAATCTTTAACAGTGATCGTTCTGCACATGCTGGTTTTAGGTACCTCAAAAGAAAAAGAACAGTATACTAGGTTGTGATCAGAAATTCCGGGATCAACCGACACAGAAAAAGTTTTCCAGTGAGCGACTAATAAACACAAGGTCTAGTATGGATGCTGACGTACCACAGGTGCGTGTTGGCTCTTTAACTATCTGATCAAGGTTGTGAGATAGGATGATGTCATGCAAATATCGTGAATGTGAATTATTCGCGGTGCAAAAAAAATCCGTTTACCCAGTCGACATCTGGCAGATTAAAATCACCTATAAGAAGAACCTTATCGTTTGCGAAAGCCGCCATGTGTGTAAAAAGATCGCGAAAGAATTCGGGGGGAGAGTCAGGTGCTCGATAAACGGCAAAAAGTAAGAATGATTTATTCCAGCAAGAAAACCTTAATGAAACGGTTTCTAAGTTATCAGCCTGTGGTAATGGAGTAGCGGTTATAGTGTTTTTTAACAAAACAGCCACCCCGCCACCCCTCGTACTTCTGTCACGGCGATATGCCTTATACGACGGGGGAAACACAACTGCATCTTCAATATTATCGTGCAACCAAGTTTCCGTTATAACAACCACATGAGGATTGTAACTTAAAATAGTAGCCTCGAGGCTTTCCGATTTATTAACGACACTGCGGGCGTTAATGTTTAAAACTCGAAGTTCTTTAGAATCAGGAGAGGCCTGAACGGAGGAAAGTCAAGTATTTCTGGACCTATTTTGACGACCGTCGATTTTTACCCTCAAGTTGTTGCTTTCATCCCATGTGAAAAGTTCATTGTTAATGCGCAGCTTATCGTTAAGTAGGCTGACTTTCTTGCCTTGCTCTCTCTCTGTTTTAGCGCTATCCCACAGAAGTTTGCGTTTCCTTAGCGTATTGCGCGAGTAATCGTTCTGTACTGATATTCGAGTACCCTTTAGTTTATGAGCATTTTTTAAGATAAGCTGTTTTTCGGTGACATCCTGGAAGTAAATGATGACTGGTCTCTTACTACCCGCTTTACCGAGGCGATGAATTCTGCCGACAGATTTGCAATGAACAGCAAGCTTCCTGGAGAAAACTTCTTCAAGAACCTTATTTTTAAGAATAGCGTCAGTTTCGCCCACATCCTCAGGAATCCCAAAGACTACTAAATTGGATCGCCTGCTCCTATCCTCCAGATCAGTCAACTTCGTCTCGAGCAATTTTACAGTACGTTCAAGGTCATCCACGCGCGAGGCTCGCCTTTCCAATTCGACGAATCTGGCTCCCCAATCAGCGATAACTTTTTCCATGTTATTCTGTTGTTCTCTGAGTGCAGTTACATCCGCTGTCAACTTTTTCTGGCCAGACAGCAGCTCCTTCAACATCGACTCGACAGAAGCACCGCCACTGGTAGTGGGGCCGGGATTTGACTCTACATCACCGCACAACAGCAACAAACATATACAGTATGCATCATAAGCAATAGAAGCACAGCGTTGGGGGGCACGGCAAGACAAAAAGACCGCGGCAATCGCTCCTAATCGTGCTATAGCAGTTACTAACCTGCACGAGGTAGCAGAACGGTTTAAGCCACATGTTCGTCGATGGTCCGCCGTGCCCACAAAAGGCGTAGGTCTGGAGCTGGTGTCTTTTTAACCGGTGCGTCGACGTCACGTGGAACAGAAGTGGCGCCACGAGTGGCGCGTCCCAAAACAGCGAAGGTGAGGCGTCGATCCAGCAGTGACGCGACATCGGTGACGTAGTTGGGGACCAAGTGCACGTGGCGAAGTCAGGCAGATATGGCTGGTCGATTGCTTTAGGCTTCGGTAGTTGCAGAGACATTGATCCGGACAGACCATGAGCAAGCACCTGCACGAGGTAGCAGAACGGTTTAAGTCACATGTTCGTCGATGGTCCGCCGTGCCCACAAAAGGCGTAGGTCTGGAGCTGGTGTCTTTTTAACCGGTGCGTCGACGTCACGTGGAACAGGAGTGGCGCCACGAGTGGCGCGTCCCAAAACAGCGAAGGTGAGGCGTCGATCCAGCAGTGACGCGACATCGGTGACGTAGTTGGGGACCAAGTGCACGTGGCGAAGTCAGGCAGATATGGCTGGTCGATTGCTTTAGGCTTCGGTAGTTGCAGAGACGTTGATCCGGACAGACCATGAGCAAGCACCTGCACCAGGTAGCAGAACGGTTTAAGCCACATGTGCGTCGATGGTCCTGACAAAACAACTGATACACAGGGCTATAGTATTGCCAGAACGACTTGCTAACCACTATAACTTGTAGAATTTGGCGACAGCTCTATTTCTAAGATTTCGTTGGACAATATGCCTCGCTTCTTGGTTAATTCGTCCGCAGAACAGCAAATAGGCGCTCGACCGACGCATAAGATGATACTCCTATTGTCAACACATGGGAGGCCGATAGCCATTTGCCTTTGCGACATAAGGATAGCTCTGGGAATGTGTCATCCACGGGACCAACGATTTTTGTGTAAGACTCCCGGGATAATCGGAATAAAAAGTAACGAGTATCGTTAGACCTCACGTTACCGAAATATGTAAACGAAAGTGCGTTACCCGTTAGAGTTGCGAAGTAGTAACGTGTACGTTACTAAATTACCGAAAAAGTAACGCCGTTACCGGTAACGGCGTTACTTCTAACGCGTTGCCGCCAACACTGGAAATAGTGTGGTGAATCGTAGTCTGCGCAGCGGACGCCGTCAACAAGAGTCCCAACAGCGTGGTTTTTGTATGTTTTCTGTCCTGTTGATTAACGAGCATCGCGTCTTATTAGTTTTCTCTAACATTTTTTTTTATCCGGCGCTCTTTGAGCAACCAGAGCTAATTTTTGTTTACATCGATTATCTTGTCTACATTGTTTCATTATCCACTCCAGATTGGGCCTGTTATGGCTTGAAGTATTGTGAAATAAGATAAAAGAAATAAAAATAATCGCGAAGGCCACGAACCGCCTGAATAACTTAGTGCGGTGGAGTGTCATCGGCGCCACTTCTTTCTGTAAAGGGTCTTTCAGAGAAACAGAAGTGGCTTAATGCAGATTACTGTACCTCTGCCCGTGTGTCAGGGCTATTAGGTACAAAGATGGCCGTCTCTGTCGAAAACGGGTCCCTGCTGCCTGCACACAGGCAACGGAACAAAGTGTCCCTAGCCAGCCGTCAAAGATGACCATCCTATATTTTGACCCTCTGCTAGCAAGATATAATCCTTGCATGTTTAAGACGTCCCCGACACGAAGGTATATTCGCCAAATCGACTCTATAGCTTAATCCCGAGCGTCCGGTTGGTCAACAACACCGTCGCGGAAGCGGGGCTCATCATGGGAGAGCGGAGCCCGTTAATCAGAGCGTCGTTGAGTCGCAAAATGGCAATGCGTAGCACTACTCCTGTGTTTACAAGGCATTGATTATGGTAATGTGCTGCTCAGCGATATATAGGCTACTGTAGAGCCGCCAGGAGTCAGCAATATTCCCAACAAAGTGTCTTTTCGATTGTTGAAAGGAATTCTAGATAAACTTCGGGATAATTTGCGGTGCAGGTGGCCGTTTTGGTCGGCGGGACATGACAGTACAAAAATATTTCGGAGGGTGGAGGCGCTGAAGCCTCACAACCCCCCCCCCCCTCCTCCTGGCTACTCCCCCTGGCTCACCCCCCGTATTCTTAAACAAACCTCGGCTCGAATTTCGTCCTTCACTTGACAGAGTTGAACACAGCGCCGCGGCTCGACTGAAAATGACGCCATGCTTCTCAAGAATCACCGCAGATTATCGCTGATAAGCAGATACTTGTTCCGCCTAGAGACGGCGATCCAATCGAATTTCTCAAGTCAAGGTGGAGCGTTGAGTGAAGGGACGTTCTAGAATACGGGGGTCAGTATCTATTGAAGGCCTCCAAAAAATCCTTCAGCTCTTCATTTGGTTCTTAGCTTCTTAGGTTTTACGCCACGCCGTTTAGGATAAATTCTTCTTCAAGGAATCGAGCGGCGCCCAATAACATGATTTCCGCTGACTTTCGTTTGAAATATGTCGTTTTGGGGCAAAAGGACGATGTGACAAGCTCTAACCACACGTACCCGTTGCAGCGCGTCAGCGCGTGGCTTTTTGACACGGCGCCGCGCCCTCTCCCAATGAAGAGAGAGGGCGCGTGGCTACGCGAACCTGCGCGCCCTCTCTCTCCATAGGGACAGGGCTCGGCGCCACGTCAGAAAGACACTCGCTGACGCGCTGCAATGGGTACGTGTGGTCAAGCCCATACTGTAGCGCAGAACTCAAAAAGAATCACTGACAGACAGACATATGACTCCATTCGAGTTTGCCCTACAATGTCGTATCCTTCAGTATATACCCGTACAAAAAAAAAGCAGTTGTGGAGTGAAACCTCAATAACAAAGCAACTAGGTCACAAATGAAACATAATGGATGCGGCCATGTCGGTTGTTTTGGTCCCGATTGGTAACGGAGCGCTGGTTTAATGAGGCTGGCTCAGTTTGTTTCAAGGCGTTGCAGGATTCGGCGCAGTTTCGACGGGAAACTACTATTTTTGAATTACAATCAGCGATCGCCTAATTTTAATTCCAACTGTTTTAGATGTGAAAGACACTTATGGTGCTTTACGTTCCCATGAAATTTAGCACAATTTTGTTCCCTGTATTTGGCTCGTTTAGCAAAAAAAAAAAAAAAAACACCGAAAATTAATGCTTGCGACATATTCCCCAACATGAAAGCTTTCTTTTTCATTTTAAGTCATTCCCTTGCTTCTGCACTTAGTGGATCGTTATTGCCACCATTTTATAACCTTTATATATATATAGTAGTGATTTGGTGGCATATGACTTGTTTGTACTTAGCGAACACGCCAGCATGCAAGCCTTTTACATGACAGCGCGCCAGTTTTCTCAGAGAAGAGGAAAATAAGAAAGAGGGCCGTATGGGAACTGATGCCAAGGATAAGACGCGAGTAGGCGGAGGCTTGTGTCCGGAGGATGCCTTTATAGTCGTGAATCTCAGGTTGTGCTGAGAATAAGCTGCAATGGCGCGCGTCATGCTACTGCGTATAGATGGACACTCAATGCTTTATGTTTTCCTTATATTAATGTGGCAAAAATGTGGTGCGCAGCGGATGCCCTAGACAGTGTGCCCATCATCGTGGCTAACGTGGAGGACAATGCCTCACTGTTGGCCATGGCCCAGAGAACGCGCCTGGTTCTCAACGCTGTCGGACCGGTAAGTCACCTAGCTGCGAGCCTGTGCAGCCAGCGCTTGCGCTTGCAGCCCACAATTATCACTGCCGCTCAACCATCACTGCAGTGTGACTATAAGTGTGGCAATTCCCAGTTTATAGCTGCCTTAAGCCTTAAACGTTCCTTAAGCTATTCAAATAATTCCGTGCGTTTCTCTAATATTCTTGCGGAAATCTGCGACAAAAATATAGAACATATACTAACTGTTTTCATTGAGAGAGCAATCATAAGGACACTCGGTGGGTTTTTGCATCACCATTGTCGGCATGTCTTAATTATTCTCGGTTGTTAGGTTAAGCTATGTGTCACGACAAAAAAAGTAATTATGAAGGCGGCAAGGGAATGTAGCACTCCCCTTTTCTGAGCATTTTCGGACATGTTCCCAGAGTTTCTATATATATATATATTTATTTATTTTCAACATACTGCTAACCCTTTGCAGGGTTTTTACAGGATTGGGAGCAGTCACATCAGAAGTAACAATAAAATTTACCCGGAGCAACGTTGATGAACAAGTACAAATTAAGAAGAAGGAGACTACATGCACGAAACAAAGTGGTAGTGGACGCATTATTAATTTTATACGAGCGTAAAAAAAAGGACAAAAAAAATAATAAAACACACTTGTGACAGTTGATGTAAATACAAATGTGGGCTAGCAGTCCAATACAAGGGAGCAATCATAGAATGAAAATACAGTGCATACTATGTTATCAGGCTTATTATTAAATGCTATGTGTATTTTGCAACATTAATATCTAGTCATCAACTGTACGCTGTTGGGCTATAACTATGTCAAGAGCATTCCATTCACGAATGCACGTAGGCAAAAAAAGAATAACAATGTATTATTGTTGCACGAGTCTTCTTGGAGTGTGTGATCATGTGTGTAACGTGTTTCTCTTGTCGTCTTGGTTTCCACGTATATTGCATGGTCTATCTTAAAACAATTGTGCAATAACAAATATAAAAGCTTCAGGCGATGAATTTTTGCTCGACTTTCGAGTGTGGGCAAACCAGCACGGCGTAGTAATTCATTTGGGGAGTCGAGGCGGCGATATCGGTTAAAAATAAACCTAATCGCTTTACGCCGTACGTTTTCAAGCGTGCTGATACCACTACCTGTGAAGGGCAACCAGAATATGCTAGCATACTCCAAGATCGGTATGACAAGTGTGACGTATGCTAGAAGCTTAGTGTCACGGTCGGCATGTCGCAGTGTTCGCGCTTAAGAAAAAACGATTTCTTTAAGGCCTTATTGGCTATGGTTTCTGTGTACATTGTCCAAATAAGATCGGAAGTTATAATCACACCAAGGTATTTGTACTGGCTTACATTTTGTAGCGCGATGTTGTTGTAACCATAATGGAAATGTAAGCGCGATTGTTTTTTGTGACTTGCATCACGACTGTTTTGTCAGAATTAATCACCATTCGCCAGTTAGAACACAATCGTACAACGTCATTTAGGGCATCGTTCAATTCAATTTGGACACTGCAGCTTTTAACCTCTTTGTACAATATGCAGTCGTCTGCAAAAAAGCCTAATGTTTGCGTTAATGTTGACTGCTAGATCATTTATAAATAGAAGAAATAATATCGGTGCCAAGACGGATCCCTGAGGCACACCGGACGTAACGTTCAATGTGTCAGAGACATGATCATTGCATTGCCCAAATTGTTGATGACGGGACAAATAGTTTGATATCCAACGGGTCACTAGCCCATCCCCGAGTTTGCGAACCAGCTGGAAAACTAGCTTTTCACGTGAAACCCGATCAAACGCCTTTGATAAATTCATAAAGAGGATATCGTTTTGGGAGTGTTGATTGGTGGCTTCGGCCAGATCATGGATTGTTTCGGCAAGTTGCGTTACGGTCGCTAGGCCTCTCCGAAAACCGTGCTGGTTGAGGTGCAGTAGGCCATTGTCTTCGACAAACTTTGTAATGTATTTCAGGATAATATGCTCGAGTAGTTTAGAGCTAGTGCAAGTTAAGGAAATGGGCCTGTAGTTTGATGGAGTCGATTTGTCACCAGATTTATGCCCTGCGATTATTTTCGAAAGTTTCTATTCGGAAGGAATCTGCGAATCGTGGATAGATTTTGTAAATATTAAGCGCCGGTACTTACTAACTGGTTCCGCATACCGTTTCAGAAAAACGTTCGGTATCCCATCTGGACCACAGCTCTTTTTACCATCAAGGTTTAATGGCACACAGTATACCGCTTTCAGTCATTTCCGGAGCTTCTGGTAACTTGCTATCGGTGGGTGGCATAATCCCTGGATGTTGTACTAGCCCATTATCAATTGTAAAGACGGACTGGAAGTAGCGGTTGAATTGCCTTATCTTTTGTGTCTGTCGAGGGGGAGACATTTTGGCCACTATGTTTACCGCTTACATAGCGCCAAAATTTTGCTGTAGTAGTACAAAAAAGTGCATTTGTGTAGAGCGTACTTTGCTTTTCAGTGTTTTTATTAAGCGGCAGTCTGAGCAAGGTAGTCAGGTCGTGAGCTAGACCTCCTAGCCTTCCTCAGCCTACTGATTTTACGTTTTACATGAATTATCTCGAGTGTGATCCAGGCATTATGCTTTCTTCTAGTTTTGCGCTGTGCGGGGACAAAGTTCTCGATGCAATGAATGACTCTTGGCTTGAATTGTAACCATATGTGATCCATCGATAACTTTTTTGTCCGAACATAGATCATAAAAGGCAAGAAATTCGTGATTAAGATATGTTATTATTGCTGCGTCGTCTGCTCTGTTGAATGTAAGAACATGTTTTTCAGGGCCATGTTGTCGAGAAAGACCAGATAGGGGCAGCGCGCATAGGACGGAGTTGTGATCCGTTATACCGTCTAAGATTTCGATGCGTGTCTGGTCTTCTGGGAAATTGTTGCTAACAAACACATCTAGAATAGAGCTGGATCCGCTCTGCACACGTGTGGCGACGAGTAACAGTTGTTCGAGGTTAAAATTAAACAACATATCTAATATGACGTCGTTTGCAGCACTTCGCACTTTTTTGGACGGCCATTCTATTTCCGGCAGATTGAGATCACCAGCCTTGATGATCATACCACACGTTATCGGGCATATAATCCAGAAGTTCCAGATAACTTTCCTCAGCAATAAGTGGTCTGTAGATAGCACCAACGAATACACAGCCTTTCTGCAGCTGCAATTTGCACTACACAACTTCAATGCTAGGGTTTCCCGGTAAGACAGAGTAGCGCAGTTTTTTCTTGAAGAAGAGTGCCACGCTCCCTCCCCTTGTTTCGCTATCTTTGCGCACGATCACATAACCTGGCGGCGTAACCTGATGGTCTAAGATGTCCGAGTACAGCCATGTTTCCGTGACAGCAAATATGTCAGGTTCAATTTCTAGAAGAAGAGCTTCGAATAGATCTACTTTATTTAGAAGACTTCGTGCGTTCACGTTCAACAGGGTTACTTTTGTCGACTTCGAGTGACACCTTTTTCTACGACATCTTCGTTTTCTTGCACTGCTATTATATCTTCAAGTTCACTATACCAAGCAAATAGTTCACCGTTGATTGGCACTTTATCGCGCATCAATGACACGCTTTCATGCCTGTCCCGGTGTTCTTTGGTTTGGTACCACAGTTTCTTCCTAATGTCCCGAGTATTACGATACAAGTCTTCACTGATAGAGAAACTTGAGCCCTTTAGCTTCCAACAGTGCCTGAGGATTGAAACTTTGTCTCGATGATCGAGTAGTCTGGCAATAATGGGTCTGGGTCTATAGGTACCAGTTGGATTTTTTTACCTAGATGGTGTATTGTTTCGATTCCCTTGGTTTTTATCTGTAGCACACCATCTAAAATCTTTTTCTACCAAATCGGCAAGGATGTACGGTGACTCATTTTTTATGTTCTTCAACACCGTTCTAGATCATCCACTTTCATTTGAACAGCCATTTGGTTTTTTTCTAAGTTGGATATTCGTTTATTGTACTCCGTGAGCTGCTTTTCTATGTCTGTTATCTTTTGAAGTTTTTTGTCAATCGCGTTAAATGTGGTGTTTGTTACGGATTTTTCTTGATATCTTGAATGTCCCCTGCAATTTGCTTCAGCTGTTCTGCTATGACGTCTAGTGTACGGCCTGGGTTCAACTCAAAATCTCCGCTGAACAGTAGCAACAAGCGCCAGGAAACAGTCAGTTTACAAAAGGCTTCACGAAGCGACCGTGGGCACGGCAGCAGAATTAGGCAGACATGGTTATTGCGAAATGATTTGTCGTTGCGTCTGCTCACCTGCGGGATAAATAGGAACGGATTTGAAGGCTGCACCTTTACGACGCCGCAGTGCCCACTGCCGATTGTGCCGTAAGCGCCGTCTTTGAAAGGGTCTTTCCACGGTGATTTCATCGGTGATTGCAGTGGCTCTGACGATGTAACACCAGCGCCATCGTTGAAGGACCGGTAGCGTTCGTCAGTTGAGACTGGGTGTATCAACATATATATATATATATATATATATATATATATATATATATATATATATATATATATATATATATATATATATATATATATATATATATATATATATATATATATATATATATATATATATATATATATATTACAGGGTGTTTCCAGAAATGTGTCCAATATTTTTTTAAAAATCGGGAAAATGCGGTATTTGCTCGCTGTTTTCACTGCTGCTTTTTCTGTAGCGGTAGATATATTAACATGGTTGAATACATTATTTAGGAGAGTAATTAAGAAAGTTAAGTTAATTAACAGTTTAATTAGCAGAGTAAGGTGGTTAAGTCAACTGGGAGAATTGAAGTTCTTCATGTGAAGAACCCATTTCGGCTTTGAGATTTCGAAAAAGCGTCCTCTAGGAATAATTGCAAAGTAATGAAATTCTCCCAAATTGAGAGGCGAAACCGAAACCGAAACGCGGAAGAGCGCAACTGCCATATTCGTCTGAGACGTCCAGAATGAGTGAACGTCGTTATATCAACCATCAACCGACTTCGTTGTGTAGGTGTGTGGGCTGCGCTTGCAGCAGTAGCACGCATGACACACATACGTTAACGAACGGCGAAGAACTGGTGGCTCTGTAACCGTTGTCTTGAACAGTGACGTCATTCTAGTCGTCTGCTTGTTGCGCTCATCGGTGCTTGGGTTTCGGTTTCGCCGTTGAACTTGCCTCAATTTCATTGCGCCACAATAATTAATACAGGCCACCTTTTCTAAATCTCAACGCTGCGATGGGGTTTTCGCATGAAGAATTTCAATTCTCCCATTTGAGATAACCGCATAATTTCACTAACAAAAAGTTAGTTAATTTAATTTTTTTTAATTACTGTCCCAAATGATGTCTTTAACCATCTTAAGAGGCAAGTTGCTACAGAAAAAGGCACTGTGAAAGGAGCGAGCAAATATTGCATTTTTTGCTGAATAAGGGACACATTTCTTGAAACACCCTATATCTATATATATATATATATATATATATATATATATATATATATATATATATATATATATATATATATATATATATATATATATATATATATATATATATATATGAGAACTAACAGACAAAGATGCCAAGGAAAGTATAGGGGAAGCTATTAGAAGTAATTGTAACGTAAACGTGAAGAAGAAAAGTGGACGAAAAGATATGGGACACATCTTTTCGTGCACTTTTCTTTCTTCACGTTTACGTTACAATTACTTCTAATAGCTTCCCCTATACTTTCCTTGGCATCTTTGTCTGTTAGTTCTCATTAATACTGTGTTTAACAAAGCAAACGAGCCCTTAAGTTTACAATTATTTCCTTCATTCATAACGAGGGTCTCGCTCTGGCAGACTTGATGCCTTCAGGTGGTATGCGAGGGATTATTAGTCAGCTGCCCGCTCGTAATAAGATCACGTACTACGTGACGCCTACAGGCAAAAAAGAGTGTTCCACACTCGTCCTAATGGCAACAGGCGGCGCTGACTGACGCTCCCACGTTTAAGTACACATATATACCCTATACAGTGGACGGAGGGATGACCGCCACCCTAGTTCAGCAGTGGTAGAGCATCGGACGCGTTATTCGAAGGTCGCAGGTTCGGTCCCTGCCGGTGGCAAGTTATCTTTTCGTCCACTTTTCTTTCTTCACGTTTACGTTACAATTACTTCTAATAGCTTCCCCTATACTTTCCTTGGCATCTTTGTCTGTTAGTTCTCATTAATACTGTGTTTAACAAAGCAAACGAGCCCTTAAGTTTACAATTCTTTCCTTTATATATATATATATATACATATATATATATATATATATATATATATATATATATATATATATATATATATATATATATATATATATATATATATATATATATATATATATATATATATATATATATATATATATACCTGTTCATTCTTCTTCCCTCCTTGGCAATGTTGTCCTCTCGCAATAAATTATTGGTGTTTTCTTTTCTTTCAGTACCGCTTCTTTGGACGTCCGGTGGTAGAAGCCTGCGTCAACAGCGCTACGCATCACATCGACGTCAGCGCGGAAGTGCAAGTAAGATACAGTGCGTTTGCATTACGTGCAAAGCTCCCACCACTCCTCCCACTTCATGACACGTCATCGCACTTTATTCAAACCACTTCATTCCGCTTAATTCAACCCCAGTGCAAGCTACCAGCTTCGCTGTTTCATCAGTATCCGCCAAGCGGAGCGGGCTGAATTTTTTAATATTTTTGCCCTTTCAGTACATGGAACAGATGCAGCTTGAATTCTACGACGAGGCTCGAAAAAAAGAACACCTTGGTTCTGATGGCATGCGGATTTGGGAGCATTCCTGCCGAAATGTGTCTCTCCTTCATGCGAGAGCATTTCCGAGGTGAGTTGTTGCATCGCAGTTTCACTTAGCTTATTTGCATTCACTCCTAGTACACCACACAGAAAAAATTGCTGATGCGACAATTAGAGGGAAGCAAATTTTACGAAAGTTTCATGAAACTCTTAAGCGCTCATTGTTTTCAAACACGCGGCCCGTGGGCCACATGCGGCTCGCGGACATCTGGCTAACGGCCCAGCCCGACCACGGTGGTCTTCGTCCAATATTGTTTTCTTGATAAGTGTGTTATCTGGTCAACTTTCGTACCAGCTTTCTAGGCGCTTTCGCTGGCGTAGTTTGCGAGGAAAAAGGCCGGACCGCTGCCGAATAAGACAACAGACACAACGACGAAGCCAGCAACCACGATGACATGTCCGCTGTGTCACCCACAACACTCGTGACGCAGCAGCCCATGGAGCCGCCGACGTTTCGAGGGGCCAGAAAGGCGGTCCGCAATGTGTGAGAGAATCGTTGCCTAGAATAACTGCGACAACGACGAGAAGCTACGCCATGTCTACGTTTCCTTGGATGGTTCCGCTGGGACATAATTCGAGAGTAGAGAGCCCGCCATGACAACATGGGACAGCTTTTGAACCGGCTTCCTAACCACTTTTACCAGCGTAGTACGCAAGGAAAAGGCGGTGACTGCTCGGGATAAGCTCCCGAATACGAACATAAGCATCTTCGCGGAAGAGGTGGCCCGACTGTTCTGCAGCACCGACCCTGACATGCCCCAGAAAAAGAAAGTCCATTTCCTAATGCGAAGTGTAAAGGAAGAGGTCTGCACTTTGCCGATGCGGAATCCAATCAACTTATATTATGAATGTTAACCTTACTTCTGTGTCTCCTGAAACTGTGTGTTTCTTGCTAATTTTTATGAGTTTGTTCTGTGTATTTCTATTTTCATATTGCAACAAGTGTACTTATTGGGAATTTTCGTAATGTTGCTGCTGTTACTATATGGGGAGGTGGGACTAGTAAAGTTGCCTATACGCAGCTTTTATCGCACCATGCTTGCTTTTTATGCATTTTCTGTACCTACGTGGCAATGAACTTCTAACTTCAGACCAAGAGCTTCCAGGAATTTCTTTCGTAGGCAACGACGATTGAAAAGACACTGCAAATGCGCACCCGCCCACTCAATCGCGGCTCAATGCCAGGCGAAGTAGACATTCAATCAGCCTCCTCCGATGACCTGCGGGAGAACTAAGGGCCCTAGTGCGCAAAAATCCGCGTCAAATCTTCCTGTCGTCTCAGCCTCAAGTTGCCTCGATCACAGATATTGTTAGAGAAGAAATCCACAGCCACTGGGTGCTCCTGAATTACCCCAGCCCCTGCTGCAAGCTGTGAGTTCATGCGGCTGCAGTGCACCGTAACACCCTACTTCCGCGCTCACGTCAAGACGCCGCAACACCGCAGCGAGCGTCTCAGTAAAACCATCGCCGACATCCTGGCCTTCTACGTCGATGTCGATCACAAAACATGTGGTACCATCCTTCCGTACGCGGCCTTCGCATACAACACGGACGTGAAAGAAACGACGCAGATGACGCCATACAAGTTGGCCTATGGAATGAGCCAGGCAACAACACTCCAGACCATGCTGTCGAACATCACCAAGGAAACAAATCTCGGCATAGCTACCTCCTTGCAGCGCGCCGAAGATGGTCAAGCTCACCATGCTGTATGTCAAGAATCAGCCGAAAGTAGACAATCGCCACTACAATTTTCGATGCTTTAACATGAAATACCAACTAGGAGACCGTTTTAGGGCCTGTACAGCGATACACCTACGAGGACTGAGCGGAAAACTTCGGCGATACTTCTGGCCATACAAGTTGCTTCGAAGTCTCGGCACTCTTGTCAACCGTGGCGGCAATACGAACCCTCAGGGCCGTCCAACACGCCAGTATACTACCAGCCACCCTTGTGCACCTCGAACACGACTTGAATTCGTCTATGTTGTGTGCTTTAAGCCGTTTTATATATGTTAGCGAACACGAACACTTAACGTTTTACCACAGCCGCTCGATGAAAACACTCATCGAGCAGCCGTGGTTTTACTTTCATTATTATTGTTCTTTCTTTGTGTATGCATATTTTCCCCTTTCATGTGCTGTTTTAAGCATAGGGCCTATGCTCTTTAAGAGGGGGGAGGGTGGAAATGTCACGCTCGCCTATTTTTTGTGTTTTCATATAACTGACCGTTACACTTGTAACCACTCCTTTGTGCGCACCGCGCCGGGGTGTCCAGTATTCCCGTTATTTTAGATGGTTCTGATAAGCTTCAGCGCGAAACGCGAAGAATTGAGTTTATTCCGGAACTAACGCGGCCACCAATGATAAGGCTGGAATTTGTGTACCCGTGAGCATCCGGGCAAGCGCGGTTGTTCCTGTGATAGTCGCGCTTTCCATTGCAATTTATCGCTTCTGTCAGCCTTTAGCTGTGTCCAGAAACAACTTCTGCGCAGTTTGCTGCTCGAACACGCACAAAACCTTACCAAAAGCACACTTCTACAAGTTTCCGGAGCTGCTTCGCGAGCAAGAGCGACGGCGGCAGTGGATTGCCGCTATTCGACGCAGATAGTAAGCAATCGCGCTTTCTTTTAAGCAGTGGTACGATTACGGTGTTTTATTTCTCCATTTGTCACTGTACCTTCAGCGAACGCTACCACGTGTACAGTTGGTCGCATACTCTAAATTCTAGAAGCTACAATGCACATCAGGTCGTTGTTACTAATGAGACGCCACGCCTTTCTAATATAAAAACGTATGATGGAAAGCGGAAAGCCAGATAATGCGGACTCAAGCTTTACTGTACTTAGACACTTAAAAAAAATTCCCCATCTCCCGCTAAAGGGAACCATGTGTGGATGCGAAGCAGCGGGGAGATAATTAGCTTGAGCGGGAGGAAAGTCGCCGCTCTCATTTCACGGCAGTGGTCCGGGCGCTCATCGCGGCGCTGCGCAGGAGAGAGAATGAGGCGCGCGCGCTCCGTCATTTTCATACCACGGAACTACCGTGGCGCCCCCCAGCGGAGTATGCAGCTGTCACACCACCTGTCATTCCGTAGGGGATTCCTAGAGGAAAGGACAGGGGGGACCGTAGGAGAGGAGAGAGAGAGGGAACGTGCATGCGCTGTAGGGGTGTGGGACGCTCCGTATAGTAGATGATTCCAAGAGAAGAGAGGGGGAGAGGACGCGCATGCGCTCTGGGGATGCCGGAGCCGCTCCGTAGAGTAGAGTATTCCTAGAGGAGAGAGGGGGGAGAGGACGCGGGGCCGCTCCCGTAGAGTAGACGATTCCTAGAGGAAAGGGGGTGAGCGTAGGAGAGAGAGGGGGGGATGGCACGCGCTGTGATGGTGTGGGACGCGGGACGGGCTAAGCCCCCTCCAAACACACGCAAGCAAGATTAAGGAATGGGGTCAACCTGGGCGACAGACACCATCTGCCTAGCCACTGCTAAGCAGCCTCTATGTGCTCTCGGCCATGACTCAAGGAATAGGGTCAACCTGGGCGAGAGACACCACCTGCCTAGCCATTGCTAAGCAGCCTCTCTGTGCTCTCCGCCATGACTCTGATGACTGTGTTAGGGTTGACGGCCTTCATATTACTACAGTGTTCTGGTTCGCATAATGGGCGCTTCCCTACTTCATGAAAGTGGCCGGACGCGGGACGGGGGGACGCGGGAGGGACAGAGCCCCGAGCATAAGATGCTTCGCATCTAAAAAGACTCCGCGATAGAAATGGGGTAATGGCGCCTTTAGAAAATTTGAATCGCACATGAGCTACCCGACGCTGTGGCCTAGTGGATATGATGGTAAAGTGCTGACCCGAAGGTCGGGGTATCGAATCCCGGCCGGGGCAACAGAATTTTCGATGGAGGCGAAAATGCGTGAGGACAGTTTACTTAGATTTAGGTGCACGTTAAAGAACCCCAGGTGGTCGAAATTTGCGGAGCCCTCCAACACGGCGTCTCTCATAATCATGTCGTGGTTTTGGGACGTTGAAACCCGACAATTATTATAATCGCACATGCGCAGCACGGAATCGGCTCCATTCATTAGCTATCGTCGCACTGGCATGCGATCTCCGGTGCAGAATATTCGCTGTACGCTCTCCTCAGCTATCTGCATATTGGCTGTAGAACCTGGAAGCTGTGAGCGTTGAAGGCTATTGAGAAGACGTTCAAACTTGTTTTGAATGCCTCTGAAGTTGACTTCATGATTCCATAGGGTTGTAAGCTGGGCTAGTTGGTGACTGATCGTTATAGCGTATGATGAAGTAGCACACTTTTGACGAGGACAAAGGGTTCAAAAGTGCGCTAGAAAAGTGCAGTCAAAAGGGTGATACTTCACCATATGGTATAATTATGACTTCATGGTATTGCAAACGCCCGGATTTGAAGCCCCGATGCCCTAATGCACATTCACTTTACACAAGCTGTCTAAAGCCTGGGGTCAATACTTAAACCTCCAAGTTTTTTTATTCTTGTTCGCGTCTCGCGACTACTTGTTTTTTGTTTTCTTTTGCATTCAACTGGTGAATATATATTCATGTTGCTACGTTGTACTTTTGTATCAACTTTTGAAGTGAGTGCAATGAGGAATGTGGTTTACAAGGAATGCTTTATAAACATCCCTCCCATTCGCGTTCAAACTGTGAATATTATAAATATGTATTCTTTCAACCAGTTGCTTGCTTTTTGCACTTTGCTGTAACCTTGTGTATCTTTTAGAGAGGATGGGAGCCCCTGGGTGCGTCCGACGAACAGTAGTATCGGCAGCCAGCATTTTCTGAGCGGCAAAAGCTGAAGGGAAACAATAAACTGAAATCACGTAATAATGGCCTGAGTCGCATCCGTGCTATTTTTCTCATGTTATGGTGTTGCTTTGCAAGTATTACCAACGCTGTCATTTCACGTGGGCGCACTTGTACAAACCATTCGCTTTCGCGACAGCGTTCCCTCTAAATATACTAATAATACGCACGGTATGGAAACTAACCTAGTGTATACATAAAAAAGCGATGCTTCAGATGTCAACAATGGAAGCCATTAGTGATCAGGGCGCTATAAAGAAAGCGGCGTATTTATGATGAGAGCCATTTTGTAGAGAAGCTGGTTGAAGCTCGTCTTATGGTCACAATGTTGTCCCATACAGCTATGAAGTCGGACACGTGTCCACTATTATAAATAGCAGAGGGGTTGAACGGCAGGCGAGTTGGTATAAATTCATAGTGAAATATTGGCAGCGCAAACTAACGGGACACAGAAAGAGGACACAAACAAGCGCCCCTTTCTGTGTCCCGTTAGTTTGCGCTGCCAATATTTAACTATGACACTATTATAAAGTTTGGTTTCTTTGCGCCCGCTACGACCGCAGAAGCAATTACTTAGGACGCGCACAAGCGGTAAATCGAAACCAGCACTCACTTCGCCCAAGCTCGCAGCGAAAGCAGCCGTCTCCTGCACGAAGCCCGCCTGCGGTTGCAACAGCCGCCGCTACGCGGCTTTCGGTGGCGCCCCTACACGTGCTGCGCACCACTCTATGCATTTTCGCAAGGAGTGCTCGCGTGAGCCTTTGCTGAATAGCACGCGTATTTTACGAGGAAGCTAAAACAAGCTGCCATGTGAATCATTAGAGGCGATGTACACTGTCTTTTTTTATGAAAGGGGACACGCCAGCGCGTAGCCTGCGCTCTGCGGCGGCTGCCTACACCACCATCAACTGACAGATAACGAAAGCGCGTCCGCTTCTGGCGGCATCGCCCGTTGCAAGTCCGGTGCGGGAGCGCAATCCAGCAGCGCTTGTCAAACGGCCATGACTCGTTATTTTGTTTGCCAATAGATGACGCAAAAAGCGGACATGCTTTGTTCAGTTTTCGGTTGATGGTGCTGCAGGCAGCCGCAGCAGAGCGTAGGCCACGCGCTCGCGTGTTCCCTTCATAAAAGTGGACCGTGTACATTAAGCAACTTCGACGCCAATGTATCAGCGTCCCGTCATTGTCTGTGAAAATGAGTATGCTTTCCTTGCTGCTTTGTTGCAATGAATTGTTTTTTTTTGTGTATGCATTCGTGACGGTTTAAGACGCCAAGCTTCGCGTAATAAAAGTCAGTTGAGAGGGTGTGCTTTCCCGTGACCTTTCTGTCGTCCGTGTTCTTGGTTTGCGCCTATGAATTTTATCCTACCCTTACACTCTAAAAAATGATCGAGTAAAAAGGGGGTCTTTTTGTCCCACAACAATGATCGTCATTCGGCTTGCTTGCGCTACCTTTCTTGGAAACTCGGTGCTGGCCACTTTCCTATCAAGAATGGTATGTCACGCTGATAACGCGCATGTCGTTCGTGACCAGAAACTACCGGGCCCGCGGCGATAATACAAGTAAAGGAATGCAAGATAGATGACTATTATTGTTGTCGGACAAAAAAGACACCCTTTTTACTCGATCATTTCTTACAGTGTAGGACGGATAGTTATCGAGCCGCATTCAGTAAAGGAGAAAGAAGCACATACGTAAGGAAGGCAAGGAAACGATGGAGCATGTTGCAATTGAATGTGAAGATATACACCCGGGTGCATGTTAGGTTGTGAGCCTGTATGAAGCCTTCGGTTTTACGGAAACATAGTAATGCTAATACGTAACAGACGACTGGAGGATTGGTGATAGGAAATAAACAGAACTGAAATAAAGCAGGAACACTAAGGTTAATCGTCTGTCAGGTACAGAAAGCTGGGCTGCGAATTTATAAGTTTGTTTCATAGGAAGAGAACCATAAATAAGCTCTATAAGATTAGGCTCAAATGTAATAATAATAATAATAATAACAGTAATAATAATAATAATATTAATAATAATAATAATAATAATAATAATAATAATAATAATATTATTATTATTATTATTATTATTATTATTATTATTATTATTATTATTATTATTATTATTATTATTATTATTGTTATTATTATTAATAAAATCTTCAGCTTGGCGGAGTGCAGGTCACCAACCACCGTCGCAAGATTTACGTGCCCACTCTGCGCAACGAACAAATGAGAGAAGGTGGACAGGGAAATAACATACATGGGACAAAACATCGAAGCTAACACAGGGATGTGTGACGTATTGTCTTTCGCCTCTGCCCTTGGCTGGCGACATGCGAATCAAAGGAGTTCCAATTTTATTCAACGAAAGATTCAGTTTTCGGATGTCTTTACGAGTGTCATCCTCAGAGAGGTTCCGTCGATCGTGCACATTTTTCGCTGATGGACGTCGAGCCAGAAGTGGAAATTACCCTACGTCTGATGACGTGTGTATTCGTCATCGGTCATTTTGGCGACTATAACTGTCAACAGGAGTGAAAAGGTTAATATTACGGACCATCTAAATGTCCCGAATCAGGCACTTACAGAGACGGTTGCATCCGACTTTTTGCACCACGCTCTGAGTTTACTAAAGTATGCGTGCGCGTGCGTTAAGCGGCTGTTTTATATTTCCATATTTTTTTATAATGATGACTTGCATGGAAGAACGCTTCTTTAATTTATGTCGATGGCAACAAGTAGTGATTTTTATGTTTTCTCGCAGGCGATTTGGAAGAGGTTGAGTCCTACATGAAAATAAAGCAAGGTCCTTTGGTGAGTAATACGAGAAATTGTAGCTAATTTCTAAAGCTTCCATGCTGACCCGAAGGTCGCGGGTTAGATCCCGTCCGCAGCGGTCGCATTTCGATGGAGGTGAAATGACAGAGGCCCGTGTACTGCACGATGTCACTGCACGTTAAAGAACGCCAGATGGTCGAAATTTTCGGAGCCTTCCACTACGGCATCTCTCATAATCATATCGTGGTTTTGGGACGTAAAACCCCACATAATATTGTTATTGTTATTGTTGTTATTAATCATTCTATAGCTTCCAAAACATACAATATAATCGGGCCACCGCAGAGACATCCACGTCATTGAAACCTTGAGCACGCGCAGCAGCTGGTCTGATCGAAAAAGCGAGACATCACAGAATGGCGAGCAAGGCGGCTTGACATCAACAATTTCAACCCTGGGCACAGGTTGCCGCCCTTTCCCAAGCTTTTCTTTCGTTGTGAACGGGTGTGTCAGGACGAAGAATTTTGAACCTGGGCTCAGACCAACATAGGCGAACGGAGACAACGGAATGGTCGGCCAGTGCAGGTAGGTGAAGTGCAACACAGTAAGTAGGTAGGTAGTAAACTTTAGTGGTGTCCTGAATGTCATCCCCACGTTTTCATAAAGGTCGGACCATAGGCCGTTCCCAATTCGGGACGGGAAAGCCAGGCCTCAGCGCCGCGTCACGGGTCTTGTGAATTGCCTTAGTTGACGGAACCAGTCGTGACTCTCAATAAGTGAAGAAAAAAGTTTCTCGCGAGATCCCTTGGTTGATGCGCCCGTACGAAAATCCCATATATGGACTTATATAAAAAATTCCCATATATGGCTACATCAGGAATTGGGCATATCAGGCCATATATGAATGCTCGCCATATATGTGGCATATATGGCCTGATATGCCAAATTCCTGATATACCCATATATGGATGATGCCTATATATAGCCATATATGGCAATCATCTATATGGCTATATATAAAAAGTATCCATATAAAGCTATATATGGCTTAATATGGATACTTACATATATAGCCATATATAGATGACTGCTATACGTGAATTCAGCTTGTGCGGCCGGCATAAATTACAGCTCCACAAATCATTCTACAGCTATAAATATTGCAGCCTCATAGTTAATGGTGGCTCCAACGGTCTGTAGGCGCTGTCGTCTCCAACACAAAGGTTGTATCCTCAAAACGTTATTTTATTGCTCAAATTATCCTGAAGCCATTATTGCTAGAAATGTAATTTTGCTGTTTATTAAAAAAAGTTTGCGGTAAGCACATGTCCCTGTAAGTCAACCTTTCCCCAAAAGATACGTTGTGTTTAAACTGAACGCTTATCGAAATTTTCTATTGAGTTTTGTAAACAGATAGTTCACCGTGTTTTTATTTAAAAATCTCAGTTGAGCGTCTCTTGCGAGTCAGATGGAATTATCGACTTGCTTTTGACCGTGTGGACTGCGTGTGCGTTTAATAATTTAGAGGACTTGATATTCAACCTTTATGGAGTTCGATGAAAAGCGATTGATATGCAAGCTTGTGAGGGGCAAGTATAGTGGCTAGGAAGGAACTATAGCGCAACTGCTAAAAATGGTGGCTATAAGTCTCTGCGCGCGTAGGAACGGAGGCTATTAGCGATATTTCTTGCAAACCAGGCACTAATAAATTGCGTTTTTAAAACGTAGCCCGCTTCCTATACTTCTACTAATGCATTATTTTAAACACTTGCAAGTCCTAATCCAGATCAAAATTATGTACAGCACTGACGGATTCAAACATGACATCACGTTTTTTTTTGTGTGTGTAACGACCATAGCTCGTCACACTCACTCATGAGTGCACTCAACTCACACTCACTCACACTCATTTGAACGTGGTGAGTTGAGTATGAGTGAGTACTCATGCGTGAGTGGACGTGAGTGTGAACGTGAGTGAGAACTCATGAGTGTGAGTGGTCGTGAGTGTGAACGTGAGTGAGTACTCATGAGTGTGAGTGGACGTGAGTGTGAACGTGAGTGGGTGCGAAGGCTGAAAAAATTGTGGTGAGTGAGTTTGAGTGAGTACTCCTTAAAGTGCCGACCTATGGAGCTCGGCACACTCACTCATGAGTGCACTCAACTCACACTCACTCACACTCATTTGAACGTGATGAGTTGAGTATGAGTGAGTACTCACGAGTGTGAGTGGACGTGAGTGTGAACGTGAGTGAGTGCGAAGGCTGAAAAAATTGTGGTGAGTGAGTTTGAGTGAGTACTCCCTTAAAGTGCCGACCTATGGTAACGACTGGTATGCGCAATCACTTGAGATAACCACGTCATGTTGCGACGAATCTGGTCTCTAAATATAATGTTGGCTATCTACGCGTTCTTGTCGAAATTACTCTATGACCCGAACTGTAGACGGTGGAAACGAAAGCATGTGCGTTACTCAGTCATAAATTGTCCCGTTTCAATCCGTGGGCACTCTACACCGCCTTGAAAAACTGCAGTCGCTAAAATTTTTTGCCGCGAGCCCTTATCGTCGCGTAATTTTAAAAACAAGGAGAAAACTGGCCGAAAACACAAATTAGGACACGAGCACATAAATCACATGACACACCTGGGGATGCAGATTGCCAACTCTTTGTCGCAACTTGTAATTTATCTTTGGTGTTGCCTGAAGGGTCAAAGCAAAAAAAAATCCAAATATATTTAAAACTATTTTTATTGTTACGAAAACTACAATGCTACGAAAGCCATATTTTGTTATTGTAGTGCTTGTTTCCGATGAAACAGGGCGGGTCATGTCTGGAATAAATAGAAAAAAAAGAAGTGTTGTCGTAAAAATAAAGTCGCTAAAACACGACGCCCTAATTGCGTAACCACAACTATTATGAAGGTATTTACTCACAAAAGCATGCAAACCGCTACGCTTTCTGAGTTTTCATAATTTTTTAGAACAACGTGCGAAGGCCATCAAATTGATAAACTTACCGTAACGTTTAGCAGAGGCTTGTGGTTCACGGAGCCAGTCAATCCAGAGAAACTTAATCACACCTAAAGGCGACCACGTCAATTCGTACTGTTTTTCAGAAAGGAAGTTGCGAGGGGGAAGCTTACACGCAAGCTTAGGTGTTCATTTTTCTACGCCCGAAAAGTTAACGATGGTCAATCCAGCGGCCTCCACACGCACAGACACACAAGCACACTTCCAAGTGCGTCCACAATTGCACCACGTGCATCGAAGTAGATTCCTCGGAGCTGCGTTAATATCCTGTGTAAATCGAAGCAGTAGCTAAACACAAAATAAGAGCAAGAGAGATCACAAAGGACGAACACGAGCCTCACTCGCTACTCCGGTGAGCGAAGAAGCAACAATGTCGCGGATGGATACACCGTAGACTCGGCGATACAACATCCGTGAGATCAGCAATTTGCGCGCTTCTCACTGCAAGTACATTTTGCGAAGCTTATGTTAACAGTTGAAACTAAGTTTCAACTGTTGACAATTAATGACGCAGTATTAATACCTTACGAATTAATGTTTGCGCGCGCTATTTTCTTTATCGCTGCTGTAAATGGGTCGACGCGCCTTGTCGTCTGCGTCGAAGGGTTGCAGTGTGCCGCCGAATTTCACACCCCTCAAATACAAAAGCGCGTCTACCTTCTTTACTGCATGTAGCCGCCGCGTGCAAGCAGCAGGGTGTGGCCAAGCGGGTTCGGGACAATAGGGCCTCAAGCTGACCCCGCTGGCCGCGGAGAGCTACAGGTGCATGACCATTGAGAGAGGCATTCGTCGAATTTGCGATCGCTGCTTCGTGTACGCTGGCTACTACGAGGTGGTCGAGCCGGGTTTTTATCTCACTTGTCATGAATTTATAATAATAGTAATAATAGTAATAATAATAATAATAATAATAATAATAATAATAACAATAATAATAATGCAGCGGTACTACAAGAACGAAATGAACATTGAATCAGCGATAATACTCTCACATGGCAAAATTCTTTGGCCTCATTGAAGCAAATGCGAATGTCCGGGTGCGTATGAACCACTGCACGCGAGTGTGTAATGGTGCATCTATTTGAATATGTACAGGTATCCATAATTCATAAGTATATGCGCCTCACTGTTAGTGTTGAAAGTATATGATTCCACGTAGGTTTATTTAATACCTGGCTTGCTCCGCGGAGGGCTGTAAACTAAGGCCCTGATTCACCAACACGTGTCATGATAATTGAATTCGCAAGGTAATATTTAAGCCAAACCTGATGGGGCACGTATTAGTGATCCCGGCCAAGAAATGACGCACCTACACAAAATAGTAGTCTTATGAATTCGGCAGCTTACTTTGAAGGGTGGTATTATAAAGTTTCAGCATTTTGAGTGTTCAATAGTTGGCCAATTTAATGTGTATCGTGTGTGAGTCAATTGCACCTTTCTTAACGTATGCCCATTAAGTGTGTATCAAATGAGATTCAATTGACGCTTTCAAACCCCACGTCAAATAAATTCTTTTTGAGTATACTCATCAAATTCACGTTAAGTTGACAATCTGCACAGTCAGGAACTTTATACGCAGCCAAATGAAACGCAATATGCATTTTTGCAACAGATCAGCCCAACTTCAATTTTGAATGCCAGCATAACGCGTGCAAGTTGTACTGATATATTTTTGTTCTTGAAAATACTCTCTCAAACATTGCACTGCGCATACTATTATGGTAAATGGCAGCCGAAAGTAATCGCAGATGTGAGTAAACTACTTTCACAGAAATCTCATTAAATGAAGTGTATAGCATGTAGCGGTCAAGACCCTCATATTATCAGCAATTTTGTGCTCTGATGTGCAAGCTAAAAAACTGCATTTAAACTACTATTTATTTAACCCAGCATTACTGCGGACAATAGAAGTTGCATGCATGACGTTTTTTTTTGTATACCACAACTATAAATATCGCATTGGTTAATCATAATAGCCAGGTGTTGGAGCTAGTATCTGTTATGTGTGCCGACAGGATTGCGCCCTTGTAAACATCTCTGCTCTTGTATATACAATTATACACTAACGATGTCGTAATAATTGCAGCTTTTTGTTGCAAACCTAAAGTACATGAAAAGCTTGTACAATTTTACACGAGTTCACCATGCACTATCACGCACATAAACCTTAATATTCGATATTTTGGGATTGTATTGCAACAAACAATATCTGTACTTCATACTCTTGTTGATGTAGATAATAGGCCACTTTTCTGTACGGATTGCCACACATGAAATTCCGCAAATAAGTCAGTTACTGGCGCTATATATACGTTGTTCATCCCATATATGGTAGCACTTCCCCATATAAGGATATATATGGCGTGGCCGCGCCATATATGGCTGGATTTGACCCCATATATGGACCAATCGCGCCATATATAGCCCTATTTATAGCCATATATGGCAAACGGTAGCCACATACACTGACATATATATTGATATATGGCCACATAGAATTTATATAAGTGCCATATATGGCATTTCCGTAAGGGGGCGGTGCTCTTCCAGAGTGTGGTTAAAATCGCTGTATCCGCCGCAGTCTGGACACGAAGGGCAGACCTCCGTGCAACGACTATACATCGAGTGCGTTTTCCTCACCTAAGCGTAACCGACTCAGGACGTCATGGGTTTCGATGGGGGCAAGGCAAATGCATAGAGAAATAAATAAATGAGTGAGGTCAGCCCGTCTCTAAGCCAGTGGCTGTAACTAGACGGCTGCGGAAGGGAAACCCCTGTCACCGCTTCACACGCGTCCCGTGTTTCCGGAAGAACTGTCTGCAAAACGGCGCAAGACTATGAGGTAGACCGTAGCGTGAATATGCCAGGGGAATATAAATGGCCATTTAGTACTCTGGAATACTCTAATACATGAGTTTGTATATGTAGTGCTAGTCGACAGATGCTCCAGGTTCTCTTAAACGCCACTTAGCTTTATTGTGATGTAACCAGCCATGGGTGCGTACGTCTACATACTAAATATTTGTTCCTGCCACAATTACGACCGTGGGTTGCTTATTCGTAAACTCTGGGTTGTGAACCGTTTTTTAGACTACTACCCGCGCTCGCTAGCGCGCCAAACGACCTGCTCTTAAGTTGCCCGTGCCTCCGTCGTTCGTTTCAGGGCATGGACAGTTCATTACTCGGAATCCATGCGGTGACTGCCTCTATTTGCGGGTTGTAATGGCGACAGACGTTTCGCTGCAAAAATCGAGGACGCGAGATGATTTCCTGGTGCCGGCGTAGCATGTGGCTGGAAGCGAAACGCAATACACCTACAAATTCAGCTTTAGTCTCACGCTTAAGGTACTCAGGTCTTCAAGCTTCACCAGCCGTTTCACGCTCAGGCGCGCCTCATAATTAAATGGATACGTAAAGTACCATAACTGAAAAAAAAATATGATGTGGTCTTCCACTCAGCAATTGAATCCACACCTACTCAAGCAGCGTTGTAGACCCACTCACCTATTTTGATTTGTGGCAGATGTAAGCTATTCTAACATCAGCGGGTAATTCCATGTATACGCCAATTAGTAAGATAAATTGGCCGTTCTAGCTTTTCTAGTGCTAACAGCTGGACATTTCTGACGATAAAGGTTCGCTAATGTGTGCAGGGAATGAATGTGAACTGTGGCACTTGGGAGAGCATCATCCACATGGTGGCGCACGCTTCAGAACTCAGAGGCCTTAGGCAGAAGAACAGCGACAGGGTCTTTACCAAGCGGCTTCCCGAGCGCCAATCTCGCTTGACTCGAAGGTAAGTAAGCTTTAAGTTGACCGGTCGTCTAATTCCAGAAACTACATAAACCCGAGTGGTTAAGTACTAAGCTTCTGAATGCCTGAAACTGTCAGTATTTTATGCCCAATCTATTCATGGCATGTCAGCGCGAGGCGGCTTTCTCACGCTCCATCCTTGATCTTTACACGCTTCAGAAAACGTCTCATACGTTTTAACGCACTCTTTTCGTAGCTTGGTTTGCGATGAAGCGTTATACAGCTTGGAGGTCACGTCGCTAGCTGCCACAGGCGCGTTTCCTTACGCCGAAGAGCTGTAAGTGCATAGCATTTTATGGCTTGTCCATAAATCTGATGTAGTGTGTTCACGCTCACAATTAAGTGGTCAATACAGGCCTAAAAAAGCTAGCAATGCTCAAAACTTGGTTAAAGTAAACGAACAAGGTGAAAAATAATATGATTTGCAGAAATGACCTAGAAATAATTTGAATAATTGACTTACAATCAAAAGAAACGCTTCGGAAACATGCGGCTGACAACCACGCCGCGCAAGACAGGGTGCCATCGCCTCCCCTGGCGCGCAGTACCTTCTCCGACCATTGTTTCGCCAGCGCTGGTGTTACGAAATCTTGCTAGAATTTCCTAGGTCGCTCTACTCCTGCGAGGCATCATTCATAGAGAAAGGCTGACAGCAGTGCAAGAGTTATCACCGGGTGCCCATGCTACGCATCTGCTCAGGTTGCACAGTAGGGGAGCGGCATTCACCGCATGATACAGAACTACACCAAACGCTACAGAAGAACGATACTAGCACTGGATTTTAACAACATTTAGCACTGCATGCGATTTGCAGCATCAGTCAGGAATGCTAGCGACTGGTGCCTGATCTTTTTAATTTTCGCCGGGTTGGGTGAAAAAGGAATGAGCCTTATTTCGATAAAATTCCAATGAACATTTTTCCTAAGTTGCGTGGCTCTCTAGAAACGGCCGAAGTAAGAGCCCGTATGAAAGCGCGATGGTCTGTTATTGTGTGCTCCGACATGTGTGTAAATGGTTGTCGTGAAATAGGCCAGCTTTAATTAGGACAACTTTTCTTGCTGTTCCAGGTCAGTGATTAGTGCGCGAGCTGCCTGATTTCTTCCAAAGTGCGCTAATGGTCTAACGTCATGCTTGGAGACTCGAGCGATCGAGCTTAAAATCAATTATGAATGCACCCTGACACACTGGAGGGCTGGCTGGAGGAGGAGGAGGAAACTTTATTCAGAAAAGAAGCGAAGCAACGAATGCGATTTCAAGGAATTGCAATCGCACAGGAAGAACGGCAAGTAGCTAGAAACTTGATGCACGCTGCTCAAACGCACGAGTGCGATAAGTCACTGTTGATGCTTGAACTAGCCCTTACTTTGGCTATTCTAGGTAATAATTCGCTGCTTTCGCAAACATGGAAGAGCGACAGAGATAGCCATCTTTTAGTCACTACGGGAACTGCTTTTAGAAGTACCGTCGGTGCGCCTTTGTTAGCATTGGCACATAAACAAACAAGAAAACACGCCTGAATTAATTTCCGACAAAACAAAAATTTAAAGATACTTGCGCCCAGCATACTATCACGATACAATCGATACATCGTAAAGGTATTTCGCTATTGAGATAGACAGACAGACACAGAACTTTATTTAGGTCCTGAGGAACACCACCGCTCAAGGCGGTAGAGCAGCGGGCCGCTCCTACGTCGGGATGGGTAGGCCGACTCAAAAGTATCTCTGAAGTACTACAGCAATACCCTTGTGTAACGATACTGCCCAGCCCTGCTTTCGAAGTAGCAGTTGTCTTAATCGATTGCATTGTCCGTCGAAAACTGGAAACTGGGAACTGAAAGTCAGTTCACCAACTCCAATTTCGAAGGTGATACTTCACCTCCATGCCAATGCACAAACGTTCTAAAAAAACCGAGAATTTGCGCACAATCTGCCCATTGTGGTTTGAATCCTTGATTATCACATTTATCCTTCGAGACAGCGGACTCGCCAGACAAGTTTTTATGTTGTCCTGCCGTAGGCCGACGGCTTTCCTTTGGACCAAAAAATGCAAGAACCATGAAATAACGATATTAAGAGTGCAAATAAAAAGTGGACGTATCGCATTGGAACACTACCAGCGGCACATATCCTGGGTCCCGGAAGGCCAATCCAGTGTTTTCATTATGATCGACGCTATTCTCGTGCTCGGTCATTCTGCCCTTAGTGTCCTGGGTAAGGAATTGCGCATGGCGTTATTGCCAAAGGCAGCGCGCTGAGGAGCGAGAGGTCGCAGGTCGGAATCCCCGGTCGCACGCTTCGAAAAAATTTTTCTTCTGATTAACTTTACTTGTGGCTTTCATATATCCCTCTATTGCATGGCGTCCCATACTTGGCACATACCGATTAACATTTTTTATAGCGGGCGCAAGAGGACCAGTGGAGAATGTGACACAGTTAGAGTAATCCTTATAGTTACGCGCACTAAATATAAAAAAGGCGCTGCCATTCCTAAAGCAGTATGGAATCTAGACATGAAATAGATTTCACGGTGCACGTGCAAGCTCGGATCATGAACAACAGTGACTGCTATATTTTTCTTGCAACCATTTTCTCGTTATAGAAGCAGGAAAAAATAATTTTTGGCATATCTCGTGGCTTTGAAAATTTATGCTCATTAAAACTCTTCTCAATTCCGTTTTCCACTACGGTAAATAGTCGGAAATCAGTATGTGCCATATTTGGCACAGTATGCATGTGAGTGATGAAATGTGCAATATGATGCCATCTATGTTTTGTTGCACAGTGCAAATACAAACAAAAAGAAATCATCTGAGGTCATGCAGCACAGCTCGTTTTTGCCAGATTTCAGTTGTGGTGGCAAGTTTTGAGATGCTTCACGAAAATATCGATTCTCAGCAGCAGTACCTGGTAATTTTTTGTTACATTATTGGCGTGGGTGCACGAAAAGATTGTGTGAAGTCTAGCCAGTGCACGGCGATATTTAGCTTTTACGATTTGGAGGCAACTGACGCTCACAACCACAAGTCAGCGGTTGGAAATTCGGGTAGGAAAGTACATCAAGGCGGCACCATGCGTAGAGCCAAACGTGTAAGCGGCCATCTTGCACGTAGAAGTCGGCAGTCAGATGCGCTAACCAAAATGTTCATTATGCCTGAACACAGAAAGCAATTGCTTTGCTTTATTCCCCAAATCAAGCTAAAAAGGCCGCAATCAGAGAGATTTTGTTTTTCAGCCATGGCAGCAATTCTGCTCGCTCACTTGCATAGTGTGCCATATTTGGCACAAACCTTTATCTTCATTAATACAGTCACGATAAATCTGAAAATTTTTGTACATGAGATTGTTCATGTAGTTAATGATCAAAAATGATCAAATAATTTTTCAATTGATTTTCTCATAATTCATGCAATAGAGGGATATATATATATATATATATATATATATATATATATATATATATATATATATATATATATATATATATATATATATATATGTAGATTATGAAGAGTCTGGCTTCGGTTGCCGTAGAACAAAATAGGAAAAATATATATACGCTTCTAAAAAACTGTTCATTGGTGACGTTTCGATCGGAGACCGATCTTCATCAAGACAAAATTTACCAGGCGTCGATGCGCTTTTATATCATCGCCGTGCCGAGAGAAAGAGAAAAAAAAAAGAAAAAAAAAGAGAGAGAGAGAGAGAGAGAGAAGAAGCGTACATACACCTGTACGACCACGTGCGCGTACTGCTACATACGCATAGCACCTGTACTTTAAAAAAAAAAAAACGGTGCAAAAATAAACGAGTGGCCAAAAAAGAGAGTGGTCACACGACCAGGTGCGCGTATTTCTACATACTTAGACATAAAAACGTGTTTTCTAAAAAAAATAATAAATAAAAAAAAAAGAAAAAAAAGAAAGAAAAAATATAAAAGAAAAGAAACGAAAGAACCAAGTGGACATGTTAAGTACATTCTTGTGGTGCCCCCGGCACATACCAAGATATACGAAGAAAACATGTTTCAAGAAAAAAGTGAATCTCGTTCACTTTTTTTCTTGAAACATGTTTTCTTCGTATATCTTGGTATGTGCCGGGGGGCACCACAGGAATGTACTTAACATGTCCACTTGGTTTTTTCGTTTCTTTTCTTTATATTTCTTCTTTCTTTTTTTTCTTTTTTTTATTTATTATTTTTTTTAGAAAACACGTTTTTATGTCTAAGTATGTAGAAATACGCGCACCTGGTCGTGTGACCACTCTCTCTTTTTTGGCCACTCGTTTATTTTTGCACCGTTTTTTTTTTTTTAAAGTACAGGTGCTATGCGTATGTAGCAGTACGCGCACGTGGTCGTACAGGTGTATGTACGCTTCTTCTCTCTCTCTCTTTTCTTTTTTTTTTCTCTTTCTCTCGGCACGGCGATGATATAAAAGCGCATCGACGCCTGGTAAATTTTGTCTTGATGAAGATCGGTCTCCGATCGAAACGTCACCAATAAACAGTTTTTTAGAAGCGCATATATATTTTTCCTATTTTGTATATATATATACGGTACGTGACGGCGATGGCGAAAACCCGCGGAGAGTGTCCATATAATTGCTATCGCAATAAAACTCGCCTCGCCGTTGCCTAGCAACCGCCACGCACAGCAGCGCTCTGTGATCCAGACAACCGCGCAATGCGCGCACTCTTCTATGGAGGCCATCAAACCATAAAAACTGCGAAAAAAAAAAGAAATCCGCCAGGCCTGCGCGGAACGCGCAGCACAGTCACAGCGGAAAATGGAAGAGCGGCCTTTTAAGAGCCTTTTTTTTAAACACTCTTGGTATAACTACTACAAGCACACTTGCATGTTACCCACTACGCCATAAATCATCATAATTTTTCGTGTAGTGGGGAAGCGCCCACTGTCCACTGACCGCTAAATCTCCCCAAAAAGCGAGCAACAGTGTTCACGTTCCCGAAGGCCTTTCGATTCCAGACGGTGTACGTCGTGTCCTTGAACTCGGCCCAAAGTTTGCGGTGGACTCCAAAAGGACAAATGCGGAGCTTCTGAGCGCCCATGTGTCTAGTGTCTCTTCTTATTTGTCCTCGTCCACACCAGCGCTAAGAAACTACCTTTCCACTGTGCCATTATTCGTCATTCTTCGGAAAAGCGCGGTACCCTCTCCACATTTGTAACGCATTATGTGAACTTTTTTAAATGCGAATGCATTTCATAGTCGGGCTATGTCAGGCATCCGGCGTTGGCCGGCGTTGTCCGCGGGGAGGAGGATAGGTTGAGGAGGTGTCCGCGCGCCGGCAGGTGTTATCTCTCCGCTCTCTCTCTTTCCCATAGCAAAAGCTGCGGGCGCGCGCGCTTATCCTCGCCCCTAGCAAAGTGGAGAGGAGGAGCGCGCTCCGGCGCGTGAGGGCGCTCGCATCGCGGGAGCTCAGCGGAGCTACCGCGATAAAAAAAAAAAAAGGCGCTGCGCCGTGTTCCCGACCGGGCTGCAGAAATTAGGCGCCTTTTTCCTTCTTCGAACCACAACCACCATATATAAATGGAGTGAAGCGCGCGCGAAATGCATTCGCATTTCCTCACGATTCCCTTCGGGGAGGTGGGGGGCATTTTTAGATGTGAAGCATCTTATGGCGAAGCTTAATCCGGTGGTGGTGGTGGTGGTGGTGGTGGTGTGCCGCGTGCCCACCCTTACTGCGCATGCGCAAACAGTTAAAGAAAAAAATAAAAATAAAAAACCTCCTCTCCCCCCACCCTCTCCTCTAGGCATCCCTCCCCACGGCAACCACACCCTCACTGCGCATGCGCCTCCCTTCCCTCTCTCCCCTCTTACACTCCCCCCCTCTCTCCATCCCTGCCCGCGGCGTCCACACTACCACTGCGCATGCGCGTTCCCCCCTCTCTCTCCTCTCCTACGCTCCCCCCCCTCTCTCCTCTACGCATCCCTGCCCACGGCGTTCACACTACCACTGCGCATGCGTGTCACCCCCTTTCTCTCCTCTCCTCCGCTTCCCCCTCTCTCGCCTCGCGACGCCGACGCAGGCAGCGTCTGCTAGCGAGTTTCTTGGTTGAAAAAACCGACTGCTCGCGCTGCACAACCGTTCACTGGCCATCCCGTATATATGGCAACGGATCTTGACCTCCAAGGTGGTGCCGGTGGAAGATTTCACATGTGCGTTGTTGAACAATAAAAATTTGCAGCGTGCGCGTTAACTAAAAGCGGAGTGCGGGTCTCTGTGTCCAGTCGGAGTCTTCTGTCTCTCATTGCCCATTAGCAGCGATTGGCATGTTCCAGTAGGAAACACTGTTCCATCACTGCCTGCTTTGCGCCTCCCCAGTTTTCTCTCCTGCGCAACGCTGCGATGAGCGCCAGCGTCAACGCCGCCGCCAGTGTAAGCGTTAGCGCCCGCTGCTTCACATCTACACATGGTTCCCTTTAGCGGGAGATGGTGTAATTTTTTTTGATGCTGTGTCTGACGACGATGAAGAATTATGCCTGAGGCTTTTGTAATGGGTTGGAGCATTGAACGACTCACTCGATACGCAATTGACTTTGAGTGACGCTTGGTTGTTACTCTACTTTTCTACAACGCTTTATTACATAAGTTAACGCGATTCCTTACCCGATATGAAGCCTGCATAGGGTCAGTTTGCAAATCAGTTTCAAGCGCCGGCGTAGCTCAGTGGTAGAGTACTGGGCTGCCATGCAGAGGGCCCGGGTTTGATTCCCATTCTGTCCTAGGTATCTTTTTATTTATTTAGTTTTTTTTCTTATTTCGCGCGATAGTGGTTACGGACACCGGCGGCGGCGGACAACTACGGCGCAAAAACGGCCCTCGGTTTTGAGGGTGGTTTTGGAAGATTTCGAGTGAGCCTCTTCAGATTATGTCGGACAATTATTTACGGCATTGTTCGAGTCAGAATAGTGTCAATTTCGCTAAAGCTAGTGCTATGGCCGCTACCTTCGCTTGAGCGGGTTTAATAATAATTATAATCATATCTGAGGTTTAACGTCCCGAAACCACGATATGATTATGAGGGACGCCGTTGTGGACGCATGTATATGAAGCCTGTTTGAGACCACGTGCGGCATGAGCTTACCTTGACAAGCCGTGCGGGCGGTTAGTCAAAGAAGATCAATGCTCGTTCATTTTCCTGGTTTTGGGATAATTAGGACTTTCGCGTCTCTCCGTTTTTGCAGAATATCCCCCCTTCTCCCGATGCTTGTTGACGAGGTTCGTAAGGGTTGTAGTCCAGTAAGGTCGATATTTCTAGCGGTTTTGTTACTCATGCCATCGGGGCCGGCCGCTGACTAGGTTTTGAGTTGTGTGAGGGCATGGCGCGTTTGTGCAGTATCGAATTCCTGGTCTCGTTCCAGATTTTCCTCACCTTCTAACTATGATTACGGGTTGTTCGTCGGATGAGTATTGCGAAATATTTCTGCCTTTGGGTTCCTTTAGATGCCTATTCTATATTATGATTCGCTAACATGACGGATGATTATTTGAGATGTGTGATATCTTAAATGATGATGTGCTATCTGAAAAAAAAATTGCTTCGTTCAGCTGTCCTGGACTTAGTGGGGTCATGGAGACGCCCCAGGAAGAACCAAGTAAACCGGATGCCTAGTTCACCGTTGACCTGATAATATACCTGCCACCATTGCTGTCCTTTCAGCTCCGCAGAGTAGAACTGAATTTCGTTTTTTTACTTCTGCGACGTGTTTGCCGAGTTCGCGGTTGCGTTTCTGCGACTTCCATGTCTTTTTCAGACCTAAATGTGCCTACCAAAAGTGTTTTAACTTGGGGTCAGTCGTGTGTTGCTCATTCACCACTCACCTTACTACGGTGTGGCTTTAGACGTCCTGCTTATCTCGCGCGTTCATTCACCGACGTCCTGGATGTCGATCGGTATTTTTCTATCACTGGCTTTGCGGAAGCTATCCGAGTAAGTGAGTCTCGTGACTGGTGGTGTGGTTTGAGTGGTGCCGTTTCAACAGTAGCTGCCAAGAGGTAGCTGCCAATAGCTGGCAGTAGCTGCCAGGAGCCAAATTTATAACCACGGAGCCGTGAACAGGTTTTGATAATTGTGAGATCTTGAGTTGAGTCTGCGGCTCCGCTATTTTCTATCCTGCTTCGGGCGCGTATTTTGAGTATTGTAGTGAGCCCTTGATCTTTTTATAGTTTGCTAAAAGGCTGTGGACTTCTATTGCGTCTTTATAGGGCGTTTTGAAGACATGCCACGTCCTCAAAAGCGGGGCTTTCTCGGTGAGCTTGACCGCTTTTGGATTAGCTAGGCCTAATATGGCACTGGTGCAATCGCTTGGTCGAGTATATGCGTTAATAATTTAAAAAAAACCATAATCCTGTTCTCTTGGCGGAATCTCTATAATCTTGATGAATCCGCGTTACCGACATGTGATCAAATGCGTATTGTGTAGCAGCAATATTTCGCTTGACCAGAGTTACCGCGACCACACGACAACATCTCGGTGGATCCGCATTAGCTGAAAAATCATGTTCGGCACTCGCTGCTATGGTGTTTGCACATGGGCAATCTGCGCATTCAGAAACAATGATTCACTTCATACGCATATCATCATCATCATCATCATCAGCCTCACCACGCCCACTGCAGGGCAGAGGCCTCTCCCATGTTCCGCCAATCAATCCGGTCCTGTGCTTTCTGCTGCAACGTTATACCTGCAAACTTCTTAATCTCATCTGCCCACCTAATTTTCTGTCTCCACTTCAAGCGTTTGCCTTCTCTTGGAATCCACTCAGTTACCCATAATGACCAGCGGTTATCGTGCCTACGCGCTACGTGCCCGGCCCATGTCCATTTCTTCTTGATTTCAACTATGATATCCTTAACCCCCGTTTGTTCCCTGACCCACTGTGACCCACTCTGCTCTCTTCCTGTCTCTTAATGTTACACGTAGAATTTTCCTTTCCCTCGCTCGCTGCGTCGTCCTCAATTTAAGTTGAACCCTCTTTGTAAGCCTCCACGTTTCTGCTCCGTAAGTATAAGTACGGGTATGATTCAGCTGTTATATACCTTCCTCTTGAGGTATTGTACAGATACACTGGATCTCTTTTTCACACAAGGTAATCGAAGGCTTGCAGACGCGTACATGAACAAGGGCGGCTATGCGACGCGTTTCTATAATCAACCGCGTAATTTCGCACTTATCCTTGTTCAAAATAACGGCGCTCCTGAATGCTGATTTGCAGCTGCATTTGAGAGAGTTCTGTGCCGAGTTTCGTCAGACGTTTCTCCCCATGTGTCCGCGTCCTTCACTGACTGCAACGAGTTTGGATTATAAATACCCGAGAAGCCCTTGTAAATACTCTCAGTGGTCCCCACCTCGTTTCTCAGTGTTCTTTTCAGCCACGTTACGCATAGAGCTTTCACTTTCTCCGAGTTAGTCTAGGATAAAGTGGTAAACTGTGAAAGCAAAAAGAGGAAAATAAAATAACTGCAGTTAAGGTACCTTCTTCGGCAGCGCTATACGCACGCGATTCGCCCTTTTAAACGAGACCCCGACGAATCGTTTCGTAGGCCCTGTAACTAAAAGCGGCGTGCTTTTCAGGAACGCATTGTTCTGGTCTGATGCGGCTGAGAGCTGGTGCGTGCCATACTTCGGCTGTGACCGGCCGGTGATGACTCGCAGCGAAATGTTTCGGCATCAGCTGTGTGGCTTAAAGCCGGTGAGTAGTGAACTGGTCTCTAAATGTTCTGTTGGAATGCTCGTTAAACGTTTCTTCTGGCGTATTGTTGTGATGTCTGCAACGCTCCCTCACACACTGAGCATTCAGCTTTTAAACATTCCTTGGAATGTACCTACCTTACTTGGAGAATATGAGTGATTAAATCAAACAAAAACTGAAGCGAAAAAGTGCGCAAAACTAATTCGCGATAACGTTCAACTTGTGTCGTAGCCAGCAGTACCATGAATAAGTTCTCCCGTTTGTTCTCATTCCACTGCCGGTTACAGAGGCTGTCGCGTATTTATTTTTAATCTCTGTTCTGTCTCGGGGTCTCAGCTGCTGCCCGGCTACTGGTGGGTATAATGAACTTCAGTTCGTCAAGGACATCGCTAACTTCGCTCGCAACATGCGACTACGCAAATTTTTTCACGATAGACCTGCGTAAAAAAAAATCGAAGGACACTTTGTACATTCCAAAGTGTGTTCGGCATAAGCTTGTGGCCATTCGATTGACTATGACATGCTTTTATTTTTTTTACTCTGAGTGGGATGGTACACAAACGGAATGTGTGCGTGTTTTCTTGTGCTTTGCGCATCGTGCAGACGCCATGCTCGTTCCGGCGCTTAAATTCACGGACACTTTGCAAATTGCAAAGTGTGTTCCGTGAACGCCTGTGTCCATTGAGACGGGTTGGTCAGAATGGAACGCGATGCACGTGTCTCCCCCCTTGCATGATTGGAAACGCTGGACACAGCGACGCTAAGAAAGCAAAGCGCGAGCGCTGTAGAGTCCGACGGGACCGGCGTCCGTTTGCGCGCCCCGGCGGCCACCTGGCACCGTGCCAAGGCCTGGACAGAGGGAAGGTTGGACGGACGGACGGACGGTCGGACGGACGGATGTGAGCATGAGACATTAAAGGCTTTCGCCTTAAAAATCCGTGCATCTCCACGAAGTGAATGATGACGAGTGGGCGAAGCTAGATCCTAAGCTCCATAATCTCTACGTTGAAGTCGCCGACTAGTATAAAGGGTTTGTGCTCGTAGGTATTTTATACTGTTTCTTCACAATTATAATTGTAGTTCGTCTATTGTAAACACTTTCTTTTTATTCACATACACACATGTTTCGACTATAGCAATGGTTTCCTAACCACCACGACAGCGGACAGTGAGCTTCGACGACAAAGCTAGGTCCTAAGGTCCATAATGTGTATGTTAAGTCACCGACTAATATAGAGGGTTTGTGCTTCTAGGTGTTTTATATTTCTCTCACAATCATGATTGATATAGTCTACTGTTAAACCTTTTTTGTGTGTCTCACATCCACGAATCTCCCCGTGACGGACGCGGACGACGACAAGGCTAGACCCTAAGGAGCTTCACCCCTAAAACGAACCATCTTGTCAACGTTGGACGCCACCAGTCCCATTAGACAAGTATCTAGATATGTATATTTCGGTCGACTCACACGATGTTCTTCATGCTTATGACCAGAGCACTTCCTTGAGGGACATATTTTCCGTGGATGAAAGAGAATATATTAAAACATTACATGACCACTCAGACATCATTATTAAGCCAGCTAACAAAGAAGGCGCGGTTGTAATAATGAACACCTCCGACTACATATCCGAAGCTTAGAGGCAGTTTGGTGATAACTCTTACTAAGAATGGCTAGACTACGATCCAATTGGTGAAAAAAAACGCATTCTTGTCAACAAACTCGGGGCCCTTATTCAAGATGGAAAAACTGAGGCACTCACTGAAACCCTTGTGTCCTGTTGCAGGTAGCTTTTATTTGATCGACACTAATGGACGGCCGGCAAAGCACACCGGTCATCCATTAGTGTCGATCATTGGCCATTGGCACTGTAACTAAGCTCCTCTCTAGCTATGTTGATGCTTTTAATAAAGGCATTCCTCCCTCCTTTTTATCCAATCTTAAGGATACTAAGAATTTTTCAACGGACACTCTGGACCTCGACGTGCCTGACAACTCGATGCTCATCACATTAGGTGTGACTTCCCTCTTCACTAAGTATTACTCATGACGATGGTATTCGATCAGTAATAAGCGGTTATGATGATCGGCCTTTAATAAACCTCTTGACAGCTGAACACTTCCCAGCCTTCTTGAACTAATCATGAAACTAAACAACCTTGAATGTAATGGCACGCACTACGTACAGTTGAGCATTAGCTCAATGGGCACCAAGATAGGGCCGAATTACGCAAACATATTCGTTAATCCACTCTAGAACAAGTTTCTCACAAATGCGCACTAAAACCAGTGCACTACAAGACATTCATCGATGAGATCTTTCTGATATGGCACCATAGAGGCCGAACACTTGTCCTTCATTGCTGACTTTAATATTCATGAGAACTAAGAGACAATGATGCCAATAAAAGTATAAGGAATGTTATTAGTAGTACTTCTAATACAAATGTGAAAAAAAGAAAAATGGAGGTTCGCAACCTGCCCCAATCTAAACATGTCAGCATACCAGGACCCTCACTTGTTAAACTACCGACTGTGGTATTAGAATCTGGTTTTAAATCTCATCATGAGAGAGAGGTGCGCAAGTGATTTCTCTTCCACAAATTTAGGGCAGTATCATCTGGCATTAACGAAAGCCCAGGTACGCTGACATTCTTGCCAACGTAACGCATAAGCCGTTCGAGGTTGCTTCAACAAGTGCAGTACTTTATTTTCAGTGATTATTTCATGTCTATTGCTCAATACACTTTTCCTTTTTTAGTTGTTGTTTGCACCTGCTTTCATTAGCCGTTATGGCTCATATTCTTTGTACACATTTTTCACTGCAGTTGCAACTTTCTCTTCTTCTTTGAGGTTTCTTTGCTGTTGGTATACACATGTTTGCCCTTTTTGCGCATCTTGTACATCTTCACTGCACATTATCACCACTCTTCATTGTTAATCCAGATCTGTTTATGTTTGTCTTTTTTGACGCATTCCATTTGTTCTTTATTTTTTTCGCCGTACATCTTCACCGCTGTTACCATTTTGCTATTATTTCCTTTAGTACCCGCGCCTACGCTTGGAAATGCTATCTTGTTATGCTGCATATTCCTCATTCTTGCAAAGTATTACTTCTGCACAAATCGTGTCACACTGTCATGCCACAATCACATCACGCGAATGCCTCTATGTTTACCTCTATGTTTACCTCTAGTTACGCACCTTATACATTTGATATCCGTGACGATATAGTTACGCCCGTTTGGGGGCCTCCTGTCATAGCCATCTATATAACGAGCAAAATTCTAGTATGTCTTGTATTGTCTGACGAAGGTAATGAGCTATCAACCATACTAAGCTAAAACCCAAGCGAGAAACTCAGCTGTTACCCATACTGCTTTGGGAACGCTGCCTCAATGTGTTCGGGGTTATGGAAGTTGCAGTCCTCTACAGGTATCAGATGGGACAATGCAGGTGCAACTTCAGACGTACTTTTGTGTGCCAGGCGTCGTCCAGGCTGTGGGACTCGCTCTACTGGCCCTTGTTTTTTCTCCTCCTCAGCTGGTTCAGATACGGCCGCTGGCTGCTCATTCGGGTGAGTATAGCACATTTTCGTATTGATTAAGCATGTATACGAAAAAGATTATTACGCATTTAGCGGGGACAGCGCCACCAAAATTCATAGAAAATTATAGATTTGATGTTCTCGCTTTGCTACAATGCGCCAGACCGAGAACATTGCTTCCAGTAATAGAGGCGGTACTGAACCAACGCAGTAAATCCTGCAATATGAAACTGAATACAAAGTCAATGGTTCATTGTGGCTACCAGCACGAAACAACACGTAGACGAGGAAGCAAGAAGTGGACACGGCACAGCGCTAAGCTTTCAACTGAATTTTTATTCAGTTTTATTTGTACATATTGCCAGTAGGGCAATATGTACAAATACTTGCAGGAGGGCAATCAAAAAGATGAAACGTACACTAACAGAAAATAAAATAAAAATTAGAATGCCTGATTCCAATTTTTACGGAATATTAATTGCAACTAATAGGAGAATACATAGTACAGCAATAAACATCAACATCATATAAATGGGACATAATTATCATATTCAGACAGACACGAGAAAGTGAATATGAAATATTAGAAAGCACAAACAAAACTGTGTATGTATACCTCAGATATAAATCAACTTTTTCCGTAAGCACACAAAAGTGACTCTATTACTACATGAAAATACACCACCTTTTATCTTGGGTGGTACAAATGTGGTCATGAAGTAAGGTTAAGTATTGATTCAGATCATTTACTACCAGTTATACATCCAGGTAAACTACTCCATTCTTTAATAGCCTGCATGAAGAAAGAACTTCTAAAGCAGTTGATGCTAAAACAGTATTTCTCTAATGGTGATGTATGTTTGTGATGTGATTATTCAGTTTCATATTCGGATATCAACTTGGAGTTGTTCTTTTATTCGTATATAAACTTCAGGTGGTAGGAATCCGCTCTGCTCGTGCCGGCATTGCAGATCGTCCAACCACTGTATTTTCCTAATAATTCGCACACCACATCTTCTAATACTTGGTATTGACTTTCTGTCAGCGCACTCAGTCTTCGTCGATTGTTCATCTGGCACACGCTGCCTCGATTTTCTACCCTCTCCTAAGGTTCTTAAACACCCGACAGCCGCTTCAGTCTCACCCCTTTGTTTCGTGCCATCTCTAGCTGTTTCGTAAGTGTGTATCACATCGACACCCCAACCCCCTAATGTTTATGACAGCGACTGCATTCTCGTACAAATTGCTGGCGTACGACTGAAGTGCAATGTTACTGCATTGGCCACAATAGCGAATTACTGCGTGTTCGTTCCGCTCTCTAATTTTGTCCTCACCACCCAAGCGTTGCCCTACAAGTTGTCGCTTGCACAACTCACTGCTATAGAAGACGGTGCCGCCAACGTTGTCGCTATGACTGCTCCTCACCAAGCTGTTGTCTCACGTATACCAGATAATGAGAACACCGTATTTTCAGAGAATAATTGGATTAACATTTTTCCCTGACCACGCCGCAGTTCGCTGCCGCGTTTTTGCCTAATAGAGCGATATGTTCGATACCCGTGATCGACCCTTCGCGCAGATTAAGACTGTCACGCACCCAATCAGCACTACTGAGTGGTTGTACATTCATGATCAGCCTTAACGTGTGTCATCACAGTGTCAAGTACTTGATAACAAAGTAGTCAAAATTCTAGCGAAATTCATTATCGAATCATCATCGGGGCTTCGGGCCTCCCAGGTCATATTAGTAAATAACAATAACGGCTCCTGGCGTTTCTCCATAGATTATCGGCACCTAAACCAAGCCGCCAGGAGGAAGGCGTACGCTCTCCCACGCACTGACAACTCATTGTATGGTCTCCATGGTGCCGCCTTCTTTTCATCCCTCGATCGTCGATCTGGCTGCTGGCAAATTGCTGCAGACGACGAGCACCGTGGACCGAATTCGTTACCCCTCACGCCTTTTACCAATGCAAGGCCATGATTTCTATGTCCTCAACTGCCCATCAACCTTTGAGAGAATGATGAACACGCTGCTTTGTCCATCCTAGCAACGTTGCAATGAGCTGACCTCAAGCTATATTACCCAAGTGTTACAGCGGTCTTCGTCAAATCACCATGCTGGGCCACCTTGTAGGCGCTTCCGGTGTTCAACTAGACCAAGCACGTGCTGTTACTGACTTCGCCGTTCCACGCCATGTCGATGATAATCGTAGTTTAGATATTTGTGCTAAAGATGCGAGACGTTTTACTAAAGCGATTCGTAAACAATAGCTTTAAAAGATACTTAAAAGTGCCCCCTCCAGTATAAATTCTATAGCTTACAAAACTTTTGCTCTAACTAAACTAGAATACGTGGCATCCATATGGGGTCCTTTCACACACACACAAAAAAAGAATATTCTTGTACTCTTTGTCTAGGGACAGCGTAAGGCAGTAAACATAATATTTAACAAGTATCGGAGATGCCACTGCCTTATTATAAGCAATTACACAACTTTCACTTGTGTGAAACAGAAAGAAAAGGGAACCATTTACTGTTTTTTTTTAACCCGAATGCGTTTTATGCCGCGGTCCACCAAGATTTCAGTGACGTATTTCCGTCACAGATATGACGTCGTAAATATGCAAACTATCAGATGGCAAAAAAATGTTCCCCCAACGGTAGTCGAACTCACGACCTCGTGGCCCCCGACAACACATGCTGGGCACGCTATCCACAGTGCCATGGTCGCAAACTCTGGCAGCATTACAAACGCGACTTTTGTATGTCACACTATCCTCTCACAGTGTTCTTGGTCAGCCGGGTGGCGTCGCCCTCAGGAAGCGGTGAAGTGAAGTAATGCATCAGGACCGTGGCCTCTGCTATTAGCTCCTGCTATGCGGCGTTGCTACACATCCATCCCATCGGCGCGTTTCCAATAGGAGAAGTGCAGTTTTGCCCACGCCTTAGCAAACCACGCTGTGGCAACCATAGCCCAAGCGTAGGCCTCGCTCATAACATACATGCACAAAAAAAAAACTGCTCTGCCATGCGCGCCTCATAGATAGCTGGGGGAAACACAGGGCAACAGAAGGACGACGATGAAGGAAGAAGACACTACACAGGACGAGCGCTGAACTTACAACTGAATTTGTTTGCGTCAACCAATTGCTTTTATAGCGTACAATACCAAGCCGAGTTTCCAGTTAAACCTGCCACGTCAGAAAGCAATCTACATTTTCACGGAAAAATATCATGTGTGCTTCTTGAAAACCACGGGTGGGCAACTCGCACGCTCATGTAACAGGCAAATGTGAAAAGAGATGCCAGCAAACTTTAAAGCAACAACAAAAATTCAATCCTCATGGAATTCAGCAAGCAAAAGCAGCCAGTATGCGCCAACAAGCCCGCATTCATACTCTATATCAGCTTTAACACATATATATTCTACTCTAAGATGGCACCCGTGACGTAATTCAGGCACTTTACAAAATTAAAACATTTAACATTCGTGTCTTTGTCCATGCTATCGCTCTGACATAGGCTCATCCTCATAGGAAGCGCTTCCGTGTGCTCAGCGATCTCATTGCGCTGTCTTTTTTGTTTCTTGTGTCTGTGAGTTGTCGGGCAAGTGTTATGTGTATATTTAGTATTTTAACACCTCCAAGTGCCGGTAAAAACGCAGTCACATACTGTGATCATGGTTCTGTGGATGACACCGTTATTATTTCTAAAGTTTTATCTGTTCACAAAAGATATCAGAGTGTGCAGCTCCTCGGCGGAGTGGGAACTGTCACCTGCAGCATTCACGGTCATCTCCAAACGTTTTTATTAGGTTTCTTAATGCTATTGATTTGTTTTTTTCTGTGTCTCAGTTTAATGCTACTGTACATATACAATGTACTGGTGTAGCTGTTGCACGACAGTACAAGTACCTTATCTCTATATTTTTGCGAGAATTGATCACGAATATATATCAAGTCTTTTTTTTGGTCAGAAATAAGGGGACGTCTCATTATGAGTGACATATCTAAAAAAAAGATCAACCTACATTCGAGTAAATACGGTCTCTAGAAGCGATGCTTGATTTCAGTAAGTGCTCTCTTTTTGACAATAGGCCGGATGTTGCCTATGCTAGATGCACCGATAGCAGCAGCAGTGACATATCTTACCCACTATATCGAGTGAAAACATGCTGAGGAGATGCGGCGTAGTTGCAGCGACACTAAGCGTATGATTATTTTATTTGCTGCAGTTTCCTGGAATCTTTTCTGCTGGCTGTGTGAAACGAGGCGGACACTCCAAGGAGCAGGTGCGTAAAGTACTGAGCCGTCTTTTTGAACATTTCTCCAATTGCTCTTTGAGCCAAATGGTAATAATAATAATAATATGTGGGGTTTAACGTCCCAAAACCACGATATGATTATGAGAGACGCCGTAGTGGAGGGCTCCGGAAATTTTGACCATCTGGTGTTCTTTAACGTGCACTGACATCGCACAGTACACGGGCCTCTACCATTTCGCCTCCATCGAAATGCGACCGCCGCAGGCCGGGATCGAACCCGCGACCTTCGGGTCAGCAGCCGAGCACCCTAGCCACTGATCCACCGAGGCGGACTTGAGCCAAATGGTCTCTTGCTGCGTAGTTATGAGCATGTGAATTAGGTACAACCTAATTAAACCAAGAGGCAATGAACCGAAGAAAATTGTAGTGGCAATTGTGGTAGTCTTGAACTTTTAATGCTGTAATTGGGATACAAATGTAAAGAAATTACAGTCCACAACAGCTTCTTGCTGGCACGGAGTGAACCTACTACCTTCGGATAACGGTTTATCCGAAGATTGTAGTGCGCAATGTGATTTGAATAACGTTTACGTTAGCCGAATCACGTTAACGAATGTAATGATCATCATCATCATCATCATCAGCCTGACGACGCCCACTTCAGGGCAAAGGCCTCTGCCATGTTCCGCCAATCAACCCCGGTCCTATGCTTTCGGTAGCGACGTTATACCTGCAAACT